>JBBBDQ010000324.1:3590000-3657500 GCA_037127315.1 Ascarosepion bandense | reverse complement strand
AATACCCATTCATATATATATATATATATATATGTATGTGTGTGTGTGTGTGCGCCTGTGTGTGCGTGCCTGTGTGTGAGTATTGTTGTTCTTTAATATATGCTGTGAACCTCTTACAAATGTATTGTGTGCTACGTGACATTGCCTTATGTTGATTGGTTAGCAAGCGGTACACGGCCTAAAAGCTGTCACAAGAAAGGGCCGCTCATAACACAAAGTGCACTTTAGCAAATTGGCTAACTTTCAAGGTTGTAATGTACGGAGAGAATGCTTGTGAGTTGTGAAATGGGAAAATGAGAGTGTCTTTTACGGCGTGTTCGTGAGTTAGTACATAGGACAATATTTCGATTGCATCATTGTTCGCCTAGTGGACTGTATTCTATGGCGGCTCTACCTTAGTCCTACTCACTGAATAGAGGTTTAATTACAAGGAATATGATTAGGACGATTTGTTTTCATGTGATTGATCTTTCGAAAAACATTCTCACAAAATTATATTGAAGCAGTGCTTGAAATCGTATTGAAAATTTCATTTTTAATTTTATAAACAAAAACATAAAAAGAGCTGAATTGTCTCTCTTTCTTATATATATATATATAATAATTCTTTCTCCCTCTTGTATATATATATATATATTTTCAACCTTCTATCTCTAGGAATCACTCTAGTCTCTTTAAAATGAATGCACTAAGCCTCATTAGTTTCAATCTCTTAGCCGATCTCGAGTGGAACAGATAAATTGAATCAGTAGATAAATCTACCCTGAGAAGATTAGGTCACTGTGCCGAGCTAAGAATATTTTCTTGTCAGATTCTATCTTGCACATTTATAAATATACTATTCGTCAGTGCATTTAATACTGTTGTCATATATGATCGGGTGTTCCTGCTTTTCTCCAAAAAAATCGGTTCTGATTTGCCAGATTTTTAATTCCTGTCTTGCCAAAGAGATGTAGCTTCCCTTGGTCTTTCTATAAATATTTTCACGGTTTCTGCTTTGACGAGCTTCATTCCGTGTTTCTCTGCCTGCATGAATTTACTTGTGTAACTAGATTGGCAAATGTAACCACCACTTATATCCCTAGTTTCTTTTTTCGCACTTCCGGCCTGTGGAAATCCCTTCTGCACGCTTGCTTTTCTGGGAGCTACAATCGCTAAAATTTTAAATACAACGTCAGTTGTCATTTATCTCCTTGACTCGCATTTTTATTTTATCATTTCTTTGACAGGTTGAAACAATTATATATGTATGCATGTACGTATGTATATGTTATCTGCTACACTTTATATATATATATATATATATATATTTTAATTCAGATACTTCAATCCAAGGGAAAAAAAGCAGGAAGGTAAATTCCAAAAAACCCGATCCTAATTAATATTAAAAATTTATTTTAATATTAAAAAATGATACAGGAATAGAGCTCCATGTAATAAAATATTACAGAGCAAATATATATTAAAAAAGGATTAATTCAAAGATGTTGAATGGCCATTTCGATATGAAGATCCCCACGGGGAACGACACATCACCTCAGCAACAGAAAAAAACCTTTCAGAAACTGGAGAAAAATTAGTCTACTTTTCCTTTTTAAATAGATTGCAAAGAAATTAAAAAATAAATAATAAAAAACTGACGTCGATTTAACACGGCTGTCTGTTAATTTTTAGTTACATTCTCCCCTTTTTTTTGCGAACCCAGACGATGTCAAGTTTTTTCTTTTCGTATTTATTTGATTTTATTCTATCTTTTTCTTTTTCTTTTTCCTTTTCTTTTTCTTTCCCTTTATTTTTATTTTTATTTTATTTTATTTTATTTTTATTATTTATTTTTTAATTTCTTTGCAATCTATTTAAAAAGGAAAAGTAGACTAATTTTTCTCCAGTTTCTGAAAGGTTTTTTTCTGTTGCTGAGGTGATGTGTCGTTCCCCGTGGGGATCTTCATATCGAAATGGCCATTCAACATCTTTGAATTAATCCTTTTTTAATATATATATATATATATATATATTTTAATCCAAAGTGGAAGAGTAGGAAGGTAAATTCCAAGAACCTGATCCTAATCAATATTAAAAGATTTTTAACATTAAAAAGTGATGCAGGCAGAGAGCTCAATGTATGAAGAATACAGAGCTAATATAAATTAGAGAAAATTTTCAAAATTCAAAGGTGTCGGATGTACATTTCGACATAGGATCTCTAATAGAGATTCTACGTCACGTCAGCGACATTATTTTGTTTCAAATGGCGAAGGCCCTGGGGTAAAGTGTGGAAGGGTTTTATGTTAACAACGGTCACAAAGTACAACAGGACAGAGTTGTTAGTGGCGGGGTTGCAGGGTGTTGAAACGGTATATTTAGGAAGGGGAGGAATAGATATAAATGTAATATCTTCAAAATTTTTAATTAACTTTATCCATTACAGGAAGTCATGAATTTAAAGTTATTAAAGATATATATATATATATATATATATACACACACACACACAGACACACAGACACACAGACACAGACACACACACACACACACACATATATATATATATATATATATATAGGCATTTGGTAAAGGAGTTCATATTTTATAAAGATAGACAACTAAAGAAGTTAAATTACTTTTTTAAGGTTAAGATTTTGGGCTGTTTGATGAGGTGTATTTAGGCGGGAGGGAATGGGTTTCAATATAAGATTTAAAAATTTTTTATTTAAGTTTATTTAATTAAACCTTTTAAGTAGAAGCGAGCTAAATGCCAAATACAGGAAGTTATCAGAGAAAAAGATTATTGGAGAAAAAAATATTAGAGAAAAAATATATATATACAAATATGTGTTAACCAAGGAAAAAGGGGTTTAGTAAAAGAATCCATATTTTCTAAAAATAGGCAATTAAAAGAGGTTGCGATAGGAAGATAATACTTTTTAAGGTGAACGTTAGGGTAAAATTAAGATTAAAACTTAAATTGAATCCTTTTAATTTATATTCTATCATCTAGTCAACGGGGATTTAAATTCTAAATTTAAGTATTCAAACAATTTGCCTTGTGGCGGCACTTACTGATGAATTCCCTCCTAAGATTTAGTAGCCGGTGTTGGTGGGGGTATTTTAATATTGAAATGTTTTCCAGTAAACATAGACAGCACCTATCACGAAAATTCCTCGAAATACGGGCTGAACCTATCAGTTTCCAGCTAATTTCAGGATCCAGCCCTTCCTCTTTTATTTTCCAGAATGCCAGCGAAATGTCTGTCTAGTACCTCTGACCGGGGTTCGAAACGGAATGCCTGTGGTTATACAGTCTTTGTTTGAAAGGACCGGCGGACATACCGATATAGGTCCGGAAGTCGTTTTTTTGTTAGATGGAGAAATGCGGGTTTCATAAATCACCTGGGTGGATTTGAATTTTCCCTCCACCGGACAGGCGTCCACGGAATTACAGCTGCATTCGTTTAGAATTCCGGACCTAGATTCAGCACTGCGCAAGTTCACCATATTCGGGGTACAAGAATAACTAATTTTAAGGACCTATATCGGTATGTCCGCCAGTCCTTTCAAACAAAGACTTTATAACCACAGAATGTGTGTATATATATATATCTTTAATAACTTTAAATTCATGAATTCCTGTAATGGATAAACTTAATTAAAAAATTTTAAGATATTACATTTAAATCTATTCCTCCCCTTCCTAAATATACCGTTTCAACACCCTGTAACCCCGCCACTAACAGCTCTGTCCTGTTGTACTTTGTGACCGTTGTTAACCTAAAACCCTTCCACATTTTACCCCAGGGCCTTCGCCATCTGGGACAAAATAATGTCGCTGACGTGACATAGAATCTCTATTAGAGATCCTATGTCGAAATGTACATCCGACACCTTTGAATTTTGGAAATTTTCTCTAATATATATATATATATAGCAAATCCTCAATCCCTCCTTTAATCAATGAATTTGAGGTTCTCACGTCATCTGCGGACAAAGCTGAGTGCTTTGCTCACAGATTCTCATTCAACTCTACATTTGACTCGTCTGAAGTACCTTCACCCGACTTCCCTATTAGAATTGAGGCTAAACTGTACAACGTACATATTACCTCGACAGTAGTATCCCGAGTAATTTTAAAACTTGACCCCCATAAGGCGAGCGGTGGTGATGGTTATCCCGGTAATAGTCCTTAAGAAATGTGCTTCTAAACTCTCACCTGTCCTCTCTAAACGGTATAATTACCGCCTTTCTGCTTCCTGTTTACCTGCATGTTGGAAGATCTCTTCCGTAGTTCCTGTATTTATTTCCTTTGGTGAACCCTCGGACCCTTCCAATTATCGCCCTACCAGCCTTCTACAAATTTTCGGGAAAGTGTTCGAGGCCATAATTAATGCTGAAATAGTTCACCATCTTACTGCCCATAAACTCTACTCTGACAGGCAGTGTGGCTTCCTCTTTGCCAGGTCCACAGCCGACATGCTAACAACCATTACGGAGTACATGCTCCAGGCCCGTGATGAGTCAAGCGTGGCTCGTGCTGTTGCTCTGGACATCTCCAAGGCTTTTGACATGGTTGGACACTCTGGCCTTCTCTGTAAGCTACGGAGTTACGGTGTTATCGGACGCTTGCTTGATCTAATCCAATCTTTTTTTAAAAAACGCAAAATGAAGGTCGTCCTGAATGGGCATGCCTCTACATCCTACAGCACAAATGCTGGTGTCCTTCAGGGCTCTATCCTGGCCCAGAAGGCTCTTCCTTATTTTCATAAATGACCTCCCAGATGAGATCAAGAGCCAAGTAGGCATCTACGCAGACGACACCAGAATTTACTCCCGCGTCAGGAACAAACACGTCGCGGCGGATAAACATAAACTTGCTGCTGACATTGAACGGGATCTACACTCTGTGGTGAATTGGAGGGGTTAGAAATGGCTTGTCAAATTCAATGCGACTAAGACGCAACTGTTGTCTGTCAATCATCACAGGCAACCTCTCCTGCCTCCCATAAGCATGGACCAAACGAGTCTCCCTGAGAATAATACACTGCGCCTCCTCGGCCTTACCCTCTCTTCTGATCTCAAATGGAACCACTACATTGAGCCCATAGCTAAATCCACTGCTAAGAAGGTTGGGTCACTGTGTCGGGCCAGGATGTTTTTCCTGCCTGAATCCATCCTGCATATATACAAATCAAACATTCGTCCGTGCATGGAATACAGCTGCCATTTATGTTCAGTCACCCCTGCTGTTTATCTCCGTGTTCTCTACAGGCTCCAAAGGAGAATCAGTAATGTGTTAGGTACCGACTTAGCGGCTCGTCTACAGCCACTTCCCCACCGACGAGATGTGGCCTCCCTTTGTCTGTTCTATAAATACTTTCATGGCTTCTGCACCAACGAATTTAAGTCACTGGTGCCTCCGCAACAGGTGTTTGCTCGTGCGACCAGACTGGCAACTGGGTCCTACCCATTTACAGATTAACCCAATGCAGACGACAATTCAACTCCTGCAGCTTCTTCGCTCGCACTTCTCGCCTGTGGAACTCACTTCCATATTCTTGCTTTCCTGACGGCTAATGTCAATACTCATCTATTAACCACTTGACTCTAGTTCTTTCACCACCCCGTGTATCCTTTCCTTTCTCTCCACCTTTGCAGCTGTTATCACACCTGTATTCCCATCATTCTCTTGCTCCTTTCTAACTGGTTCGTCTTCCTCTTCACTCTCTTCTACTTAATCTTTTTACTCTTATGTAGCCCCCTGCACATCAGTGGCATTACCGCCTTGCTCCAAATGATACGATTAATATATATATATATATATATATATATATATATATATATACGTTGTATTAAAAATGAGAGACAATGTGTGAAGTCAAGTTTTAATATAATTGTAATTTTTCATGCGATTTTATGATTTTCTTTGTTTTTAGGACTTAATTTATATAAAAATTGTCCAAATATTTTGTTTATCCGAGCGCTTTGGGATATACATTTACCCATTTTAGAGGATGAATGTTATTTTGCATGTAACAGAATCTGAGTAGTTTTATGTATGATGTGGAGTAGTGTTATGTGTTTTGTACCGAACATGGTAAGTATGTTGTTAGCGTGTTCGTAGCAGATGTTATTGCGTTGGGTTTTTCGTTGTTATTGTTAAGAACTCCATTACTTTTAGTCTTTTTTTTTACATTTGGATGATGGTATGGTGTTTGTCTTGTCAACATGTACGCTCCTGGCAAGTCTCCGTGTGTTTTTAAATGAGATAGAATTGAGCTCCGTTGAGAGAGATATAGCATCAGTCTTCGAGTTAGTTTCGCAGTAATATGGCCGATATAATTGTTTACGAAATTAGGATTAAGAACGCAGTTCTTCAAAGGACATATGAATTAGTCAATAATGTTGGTTTGTTGTAGTTTGGACCACGCGCGTGAATTGTTTTGTTTTGAAGAGATTAACCATTTTAAATTTAGTGTAATAGATAAATAACTTAAATTTTGTTGAATTTGGAGGAGGTTGTGTAGTTTCGAATGATGTTTCGTTTGAAGATTCGTTCTGTTTATAGTTACTATGAATTTCGCTCTTGTAAAACATGATAATGTTATCATTACTACTACTTGTGTGTTTGCTGTTGTTGTTATTTAGGTTTGAAAGAAAAACTCAAATAAGATAGTCAACCAAATAATTTGGGACTCCGTTGTTGACGAGTGTTTGTTTTGTTCTAGAGTTCTTTGAAGAATGGTGATCGACAGGATGAATTCTCCTACGCTCTCGTGAGGAAATTCTTAATGACACCAATTTTATAACTAAGAGAATATTGACTAATTAAATTCAGAGGACAACAATTTTTACTGGTGACTTTTTTATATATATAGATAGAGAAGTCATGAAAGTATCATTACGAAACTTCACGAGGACGTCTAAGAACGGAAGTTTATTATTTTTGGCAAAGTTCACATTTGAAGTTGAGGAAGGATTTTTTATTTTGAATGCAGATTTAAGATTATCGATTTCGTTTTTGTTCTGAGCAAGAATGAATATATCATCTCCATAGCGGACGTATATTATGGGTTTATATATATATATATATATATATATATATATCTTTTTAATGTGGGTCTTCCCTGCAATCTAGCCCGGTCAAGAATATCTATCCTTCCCCCGTCGTGATTGTACCCTTCAGCGGAACCATGACTGTGTTAGTGCTCTCTGCTCGAAAGCAGAGAGCGCTCTCCACCCGAAGGCAGAGAGTAGAGTACAACTACTCAACTACTTTTCTCTGTATTTTTTTTAATCATCTCACCCCAAGCAAGGCATTCCACTGCCACTATTGCGCATAGGGCTACAAAGGGGAAGATAAAGAGAAGGAGTGGTTAGACATAGGGAATGTCAGGAGGAAGGTGACAGATGAGTAAGGATAGCGAGGATGAGGGTTGGGCAGATGGGAAGAGTGTTTGATAGAATGGGAGCAGGTTAGTGTGTTAGGAGGTGTCTATTGACCTTACATTTAAACTCCTGGAGATTGTAGCCGTCGGGGAAGCAATCGTGTGGAAGAGAATATATATATATATATATATATATATATATATATATATATATATATTAGGTGTGTTTTCTACGTCGGTCATAGAAGAATTAGAAAAATATGGTCCAATAAAATTTCCTATACTTACGCCATTAGTTTGGGTACATAATTTCATTCCACAGTTAGGTATTTACCTTTAAAAAGGGGTCAAAAATAGAACATAAATATATGGTAATTATTATTGCTATTATAATAATACCATAATGCAACTCACAGACTCTCTATGGTGATTAAAATATGGTAGCTTTGTTTTGGAAGCATTCAAATTTACGAGACATTCCTTACCCTAGTTTACCACTGACTAGAGATCCGTTTTGAAAGCGTTGTTTGTGTTGTCAGCCTCGGCAGATTTCTTATCAAGCCGAAATTAAATGTTTGTGTCGCCAGCGTAGATGCTTACTTGGGATCTGATTACATGTAGGAGATCGTTAATGAAGACCGGAAAAAGTGTAGAATCTAATGTAGAGCCTTGACGGACACCTGTGTTCGTATGATAAAATGTGGACGCATACACGTTCAATACGACTTTCATTACGCGATTCGATAGGAACGATCTGATTATGTCAAACAAGAGTCCAGATATATCATAGGCCTGTACCTTGCGAAGAAGACAAGCTTGACATACTCTGTCAGATGTTTTGGAGATATTCATGGCAACAGCTCGAGCTTCGCCGTTCTTATCTAGGGCCTGGCACATGTATACTGTGATGGTTTTATCATATCAGCGGTAAACCTGGCGAAATGGAAGACACCCTGTTTGTCGAGGAATAGACAGTTGGCTATGAGATGTTGAACCACTTCAAACTTGATGATGGCGTCCAACACATTGCCAAAATTCGAGAAGAGTTTAATAGAGCGATAAGTAGTGGGGTCTGATGATCCTCCAGAGTTCCTAAAACAGGAACCACAGAGGAGTAGTTCCAGCATGCAGGAAAGCAAGAAGCAGTGAGATGTAGTTGTAGTGTTTGGTGAGAACAGATGAGAGTTCAAGGGCACATTTTCTTTGTGACGATGAATGGGTTAAAGCTTTGATATTATGTTAGAAATCAGCACTGGATTATGTAACAATCACTCAGTCGGTCCTCATTTATAGGTGGGTAGTAGAGTACGGATACTCCAGACAAATTAAGCGAGAAGTCAGAAGAGAATCAGTGAGCAAAGCACTCGTCCTTGTCTGCTATAGCTGGGAGGATCTCAAATTTATTGATTAAAAGAGGGATGGAACGTTTGCTACTGTTTAACACACTGATTCGTATATATTTTCTCTCGCCCCTTTCGCCTGCGACAATATTCACCAATGCCATTCTTTCTTGTCATCAATAATCTTGTCTTAGATTCTTCACTATACTGTCTTTAATACTCAATAACATCTTAACGGTTGCAACTTAACAGTTTTAAAATCTTGCTAGGAGTTAAAAGGATTATGAAATCTTCAAATATTATCTTTAATCATAAAATTATGAAGCTTTGCCAAGTTTATGCGCTGTTCTGTCTTTATTTTTGTTATTTTTTCTAAAAAGAGAAGCAGAAATTATAGATTAAATAAAACAGAGTGATTTTTTATGTAATTACTAAAAATTATTTAATAAGACTATGAACCATGAATATCTTTTGCAGTAGCTACTTTTATTGATCTATCGATCAGTATCGGTTAACTTCTGCTTTGACTTGTTGCAGACAACGTGCAAAAGTTCTTAATCAATAGCTGCGTTGATATAAACACCTCATCGGAAAATATTGATTATTGATTAATATGTACATACATTTTTTCTGGCTAAATACATTACACACTTCCTTGTGTACACCGGTTGCATTTTATGCAAAAGTGATTAAATTCTTAATCAGTTACAGTATAAAAAACATGCATACGTAGAATCTGCATTAGGCTACAAAAATATATGTAATTGTTTTTCTGCTGATGTGCATATTCATTCTATGATAATAATTTGACACTTATCTACATATTTATTTTATTTATTTACCGAGTTAGATAAAAAGACAAACATCGAAATATCATTGGAATTATGTCTGCACTGAGAATTAAAACTACAGGACGAATAGAGAGAAAGAAAAATAAGGGTTAAACAGCGAGTGACACACCTCATGAGTTTGCACAAGTGGATGGCGAAGCCGAGTTTAGTATAGATACCAAAAGGAGAAGGAATAAGGGCAGGTTGAAATCCATGATCGCCTACGTCTTGAAATAAATACTGCACATAAAGAAGTAACAGGGTTACAGAATTTAATTGTTTTATATACGTAAGACTTGTAGAGTACAGTATTTACATTATTCGGACTGTTGTCCTCATGTTTATTACCATTTGTATAACGTTTCGGCCGTTGTACGCTCTGGCCTGCTTCAGGTGTTACGAATTTCAAACCGAACTCTTTCTTACAATCACTGGGGTATATGAACTCCATTTCTTGCGTAAAGCCTCGATTTGAAGTCATGAGGTATCTCCCTCTAACCCTTTTATTTACTCGTTCATTACGGCTGCAACCTGGTATTAAACTCAGAATTCTAAGAGTCAAGCCAGGAACTAACCAATGTCTATATCCAATAGGCCATGTGTCCTTAAGGACAATAGTCCGAGTAATGTAAATACTGTAAATACAAACTCATCTCAGAAATATAGACAAACTAGCAGTATAGCCCGGCGTTGCTTGGGTGTAATGAAAGCTTTAAAACTAATCCATGGTCCTGGAGCTCAGGACCATGGATTTGGCGTTGGCACGAAAGACTAAAAAGTAATAATTGTTTCCAGTTAAAGTGAAACCGTAGACTGAAAGAAAAATGAATGGATGTAAGTCAAATTTTGATTTCTTGGTATCGATATCAAATACGTTTTTTCGTCGTAAACTGAATTTTGAAGGCTAAATAAGTCCTCTGAGTAAATGGTATCATGGCTGAGACTAAGAAATACAATTATACCTACTTAGAACCAAACCCAATGCAAAAACTAAAACAAAAGGGCTGAAAAGGATACAGACATACAGGCAGATAAACACACACAAATATCTTGCCTTTTACATATATATATATATATATATATATATATATATATATATATATATATATGATCGATTTTCTGCACTATTGTAAGAACTGCAACCTTGAAACTTCTGAATATCGTTTCTTATGTTTTTGTCTATGAGTGTATCAAATTTGATTAAAATCGGACCACTCTTTCTATAACCCGATTTTTTCGATTAGCGATTTTCGCTATTTATCGGGGGTACCTCGACACAAAACCTAGCTAAGAACACTCGCAGAGGCTTATAGTACAACTGTGTAAATTTTTAAGAAAATCGGTTCAGCCGTTTCGGAGTCTATAGATAAGGAACACACACACATACACAGATACAGACAAACTTCCATTTATAAATAATTTTAGATAATAAGACTTGTAGATCATGAGGTTTGGTTTAGTTTGGTTTATTTTGTGTTACATCATATCAAACTCAGCGGGTTATTTAATGCAGACGCGACTTTTAGGATAGGTTCAAATGAAGAAAATCTGTACTGAATATTTTTCAAATATGTACTACTGGTAATATTTATTGAAAAATATGTTGCTTTTATTTTAGCGTAAAATCAATTTTTATATTTTTTTGGTGGTTTTACTAAAGTTTCTCGGGTTAAATTTAGTTGAGACCACAAGAGACTACTACCAGTGCCAGTGTTGACCTGGGGACAACAGCAAACAAAAATGCTTTAACATTACTCCAAAATTCTCAGTCAGAGTCCTTGATGCCGGATGTAATTTGTCGTCATATTCAGGACGCTTAGATTATGAGGATATGTAAGATATATAACGATTGACTCGGAATTTGAAATGGTTAAAATTATAGTGTTTGGGGTGTAAACTTGCGCGGGTCTGTTTCAACTAGCAATGTCTCTTGGGAAGCATTTCTCTGAAAGGAATTTATTTTTTACTGTTAGAACATGAAAAGAATGAGAATGATATGACCTAGTGTATATGGTATTAACAATTTTTGGTGCAGTAGAATGGGTGGCGCTTGTCTCCTAGAGAGCAACGGACTGCGCCTCCTGGGCCTCATTGTTTCAAATGAGCTCAAATGGAATGACTACATTGAAAACATAGCTGCATATACTGCTCGGAATTTTGGTTTCTTCATGCCAAGAAGTATTTCTTTTTATTTTGCACATTTATAAATCTAGCATTCGTCCGGGTATTGAATACTGTTGCCTTATTTGGTCTGGTGCTCCTGCTATTCACCTAAAGGTGCTCGAAAGAATTCAAAAAATGATCTGAAATATAATCAATCCTGACTTGGCAGCCTGCTTTCAGTTACTTTCTCATCGAAATGATGTGGCTTCGCTCTGTCTTTTCTATTCCTTTTTTTTATGGAAACTGCTTGGATGAGCTCTTTTTTTTCCTGGTTTCCGGACCACATGAAGTTACACGTGCAAGTAGATTGCCAATGAGTTCTCACCCATTTACTGTCAGAATAACTAAATACAACGACGTCATATACTCTGACAGTTTCTTTTCTTGCACTTCCTGTTTGTGGAAATTACTTCTATTTAATTGCTTCCCTTATACCTACAATCTATAAAAGGTTAAATGCAACGTCAATTGCCTGCTGTTAGATAGATAGATAGATAGATAGATAGATAGGAAGAGACTGCGATTTATAGATAGATAGATAGATAGATAGATAGAGAGATAGAGAGATAGATAGATAGATAGATAGATAGATAGGAAGAGACTGCGATAGATAGATAGATAGATAGATAGATAGGAAGAGACTGCGATTTATAGATAGATAGATAGATAGATAGATAGATAGATAGATAGATAGATAGGAAGAGACTGCGATAGATAGATAGAGAGATAGATAGATAGATAGATAGGAAGAGAACTGCGATAGATAGATAGATAGATAGATAGATAGATAGATAGGAAGAGAGACGATAGATAGATAGATAGATAGATAGATAGATAGATAGATAGATAGATAGGAAGAGACTGCGATTTATAGATAGATAGATAGATAGATAGATAGATAGATAGGAAGGAGACTGCGATTTATAGATAGATAGATAGATAGATAGATAGATAGATAGGAGAGACAGCGATAGATAGATAGATAGATAGATAGATAGATAGATAGGAAGAGACAGCGATAGATAGATAGATAGATAGATAGATAGATAGATAGATAGATAGATAGGAAGACTGCGATTTATAGATAGATAGATAGATAGATAGATAGATAGATAGATAGGATAGGAGAGACAGCGATAGATAGATAGATAGATAGATAGATAGATGAGATAGATAGATAGATAGATAGATAGGAAGAGACAGCGATAGATAGATAGCGATAGATAGATAGATAGATAGATAGATAGGAAGAGACTGCGATTTATAGATAGATAGATAGATAGATAGATAGATAGATAGATAGATAGATAGGAAGAGACTGCGATTTATAGATAGATAGATAGATAGATAGATAGATAGATAGAGAGATAGAGAGATAGATAGATAGATAGATAGATAGATAGGAAGAGACTGCGATAGATAGATAGATAGATAGATAGATAGATAGGAAGAGACTGCGATTTATAGATAGATAGATAGATAGATAGATAGATAGGAAGAGACTGCGATAGATAGATAGATAGATAGATAGATAGATAGATAGATAGATAGGAACTGCGATAGATAGATAGATAGATAGATAGATAGATAGGAAGCGAGAGATAGATAGATAGATAGATAGATAGATAGATAGATAGGAAGAGATAGATAGATAGATAGATAGATAGATAGATAGATAGATAGATAGATAGATAGATAGATAGGAAGAGTCTGCGATTTATAGATAGATAGATAGATAGATAGATAGATAGATAGATAGATAGATAGAGAGACAGCGATAGATAGATAGATAGATAGATAGATAGATAGATAGATAGATAGATAGATAGATAGATAGATAGATAGATAGATAGATAGATAGATAGATAGGAAGAGACTGCGATTTATAGATAGATAGATAGATAGATAGATAGATAGATAGATAGATAGATAGATAGATAGATAGATAGATAGATATGGAAAGCGAATGAATTTTATCCTCAGAATGGTGTAACATTACAATTTCACAATACTGTCTCAGCATCATAATCGATCTTGGAAAGTAAAGCGCCATCTTTAATTGGTGCACAAATAATTGTTGGCGCGCTCTCAACTTCAGCTTCCTTGTAATGTGAAAAGCTGCTAGACTTGTGCAACCAGAGCGTACAAATGAAAGCCTTCGCAAAAGGAAGAAATATAAGCACAACTTTTAACGATGGATGCTGCTCGAATAGTTAGTGTTGATTCATGCATAAGTAAATATCCGTTGTCTGAAAGGCGTCTACCTTTGAAAAGGAAACCAAAAGGATGGCGGTAATTAATTAAAGACGTCACTGTCTGAGAACTATACGCGATATTCTGATTAATGGAAATGTTTGCCAGAATGGGTCGAAATGGCCGCGATAGGCAGTCGGGACTGTTGCTTTTTTGGACGGAATTCAATGAGAAATTGCCCCACCCTCCGCAGAGACTGCGAAATTCGACATGTGAATGAAATTGTTACGTATTTTCTGTCAGGGTCTATTTTTCAAACCGAAATACCATTCATGATTTCGTGTGCATGGACAGATTTTTGTCATTTGAAAGATTGACGTTATGTTTTCGAATCATTTCGAATTTTTGCGGATAAAAATGCTTCATACGTTTTCCTACATACGTTACAGGAAACCACTCTCGTTTATATTTGCAACAGTATTATCTCTAAGCCTCGGCGGAAAACATACATTTATTTAATTATTTTTAGCTTAGAAAATTTTGTTAATAGCTGAATGGCTGGAAATATTTTGCAAGAATTATGTCTAGGAGATATGATCTATTTTATTTACAGTAGAGTGAGAAAATATGACAGAATAATGACGTTTCGTTTTCTTGATCGACAGGCACCTGAGGAAAGCCAGGGGAGACAAAAGGTGAAACGTTATGATATTAAAAAAGAAATCTGTTTGAATGTAAATTATATGATTATTTTATACTTATCAAATGATTATTCCATTCAGAATAAAATCTTATTTTTGAATTTTGTTTGAATTTCTTGTATTGAACTCTCCAGCTTTTCTCCAGGGAATTCTTAAGAGAACAATTTATTTTATCTATGAAGGTTTAATATATATATATATTGTAATGAATTATTTTGAACATTATTTTTACCGATACTCGGATTTAAGGAGATATTCTGTTTTTAATTAAACAGTATTTTATATTTATATCTACCGGCCTGATTATTTTACGATAAATTTTTATTGAGAAAATGTGCGCTATCCAGCAGGATTCGAACCTGCTAACATTTGATCTGGTACTGTCTTAACCACTTGACTATGTGTAGCCTCTTGATCAGACGAGGTTTTTTTCATGCTTATATAAGACAATTTTCGATCTATCGTAAACAAACCATATCTGCTCTGAAATGTATCGTAAATGTCAACAAATGTAAACATGTTACGGAAATTAACGAATTTTAACGAAACTTGGTTAACCAAGTTGGTTAACCAAGTTTCGTTAAAATTCGTTAATTTCCGTAATATATATATATATATATATATATATATATATATATATATATATAATGTTTAATATATATATATATATATATATATATATATATTCGATTTGATTTTGATTTTATTTTATTCTATCTTTTTCTTTTTCTTTTTCGTTTTCTTTTTCTTTTTCTTTCCCTTTATTTTTATTTTTATTTTATTTTATTTTATTATTTATTTTTTAATTTCTTTGCAATCTATTTAAAAAGGAAAAGTAGACTAATTTTTCTCCAGTTTCTGAAAGGTTTTTTCTGTTGCTGAGGTGATGTGTCGTCCCCCGTGGGGATCTTCATATCGAAATGGCCATTCAACATCTTTGAATTAATCCTTTTTTAATATATATTTGCTCTGTAATATTTTATACATGGAGCTCTCTTCCTGTATCATTTTTTAATATTAAAATAAATTTTTAATATTAATTAGGATCAGGTTTTTGGGAATTTACCTTCCTGCTTTTTTCCCTTGGATTGAAGTATCTGAATTAAAATATATATATATGTGTGTGTGTGTGTGTGTGTGTGTAATGTTTCATCCAAATGTTTCTTTTCAAAGAATAAACATTAAAAGATATGATATAAATTTGCAGAAGATAATACATTAAAGAACGAAGTAGCATGGCACTATTTTCGGAAGTAATTTTCATTGTTGCATCTGCAGTGCCTTCCAAAAATATTTGGTAACAATAAACTATTGTAAAGATTATAAAATCGCTAGGTTTTAGTTCAATGTTTCGCATTGCGGTTTACTAATGAAACATTTGTTCGTTTCGAGTCATCTACATACCTAATTAACATAGAAGGTTTTTTTTAAACGAATTAGAAAAATTCAGGATTAGCCCCCAAAATTGCCATGTACATGTTTTCGTTTACTTGACATAGCTTTTTTTCAAATATATTGGGTATTTAGAATTATAACGGGTGTGTATATTTAAATACATTTACTGTAATGGGACAGTTAGACCGATCTGAAGCCAGGAGATAAAGAGATAATTGCTGACTATGTAATGTTCTGTATTTTGGGATTTATATATAAAATATGGATGTTTTCTGCAGATTTTTTTAAAAATTACCATCCTGGTCGGTTATTTCATACTTAAAGATCAAGCAACCGACACATAAAATTTTAAAGAAAAATATATTTTATGAAAAACGATTGTTCATTTCAGAAAATTATTGTATTTCGTTCTAACAACATTTTTGTCGTGATATATCTACAATCTATTTAAAAAATACATTATTTCTCATTTTGATATTATGTAAGTATATGTATTTTACACTATATCCGAAAATGAAATTAACGATCATAGGTTTTAGCAACTTCTTGTTTTTGTTTTTGTTGTTTTTTTAAACTTACCTGAGACGATTTAACTATTTAATTATTTGACTACTCCAACAGCTTCTTTCCTCGCACTTCCCGCCTGTGGAATTCCCTGCCGCATGCTTGCTTCCCCGACGGCTAGAACCTCCAGGAGTTTAAATGTAAGGTCAATAGACACCTCCTAACACACTAACTCACACCCACTCTCTCCAACTCTCTCCCTATGTACCTCCTAACTCGTCTATCACCCCCCTTTTGACATTTCCTATACCCAATCGCGCTATGTAACCCCCTGCGCTATAGTGGCAGTGGAATGACTTGCTTGGGGTGACACGATTTAAAAAAACTGCTGTTTTCCCTCCGCCATTTACATGTTGGTGTTTTTCTTTTCGATTACTCGCTGTTTAACGCGTGTTGTGGAGCATTGGATATCGGCTCGGAACGAGAAATCGGGGGGGGGGGGGGCGAGTTCGAATTCTAGCCGAATTCATTGCATTCACTTACACGCAAATACCCTTGGGAAATGTATTAATCCGTCTAATCCTTCAAGTTATAGGTTAAATAACAGAACAGACTGGGTTCTATAGCCTAGTCTACCGCAGAAAGCAATGGCAACCTACTGCGGGATCTTCTGCCTAGTCAGTCATGTTTGTTTCGAGACATGATCGCCCAAGAGTGAATCACGTATGACAGTTAACTGACTGACTGACCTTGGTTTCATTATTTATTTGTTTATTTTGTCCCATTTTGTGTCCCATAAATGTAAGCAGTTTCTTTTTTTTTTTTTTAATCGTATCACCCCGAGCAAGGCGGTAATGCCACTGATGTGCAGGGGGCTACATAAGTAAAAGAGAGTGAAGAGGAAGACGAACCAGTTAGAAAGGAGCAAGAGAAGGATGGGAATACAGGTGTGATGACAGTTGCAAAGGTGGAGAGGAAGGAAAGGATATACGGGGTGGTGAAAGAACTAGAGTCAAGTGGTTAATAGATGAGTATTGACATTGCATTTAAATTCCTGGAGGTTGTAGCCGTCAGGAAAGCAAGAATATGGAAGCGAATTCCACAGGCGGGAAGTGCGAGAGAAGAAGCTGCAGGAGTAGAATTGTAGTCTGCATTTGGTTAATCTAACTGTGAATGGGTAGGACCCAGTTGACAATCTGGTTGCACGAGTAAACACCTTTTCCAGGGGCACCAGTGACTTAAGTTCGTTGGAGCTGAAGCCATGAAAGTTTTTAAAGAACAGACAAAGGGAGGCCACATTTCATCGGTGGGGAAGTGGCTGTAGTCGAGCCGGTACCTATCACATTACTGATTCACCTTAGGAGCCTGTCGAGAACACTGAGATGAACAGCAGGGGCGCCTGACCATATATGGCAGCAGTATTCCATGCACGGACGAATGGTTGATTTGTATATATGCAGGATAGTAAATATAGATTTCATTGGTTTAGATCCTATTTTCCTTAAAACCTGTGAGTGGCTGCATTTTCTCTCCATGTTACTCTTAGAATTCGTCGATGGAAACACACCTCAGTCACCCCGAGTTTCTAGCTCCTCTATATAAAGATTGTAAAGCTTACTATTTATACTTTACACCTGAGTTTTATTGCTGGTGTTTTGCTTATTATTTCTTTTCAGATAAATGATGACAAATTTCAAGCTAACTTAGCAATTTACAGAACAGACTGTAACTGTTGCCTTAAAAGCATGACATAGCGATTTAGAGAATGAACCCTTCCTGAAAGTTGTACTGTCGTTTGTTGTTGAATGTGGCAAAGAGCTGTAAGCCGCTGATGGGGACGCTGCAGCAGAACCAAAACGTAAAACGCCTTCCAAGGAATTTATTACCAACATAACACTCAAATTTATGTAGAAACCTGCAGAAAATTATCTATACGAAACCCAGAAAATTAATTTAGACCATTACTAAGAGGCTCAAGCTTTCAAGGTATTCTATCGGAAAAGTTCTGCATGAAGATCTTTGATCTAAGTTTTTATATGATGTAGAGAAGCCATTTTATGTTTGCAAAGTCAAAACATAACAGTCTAATCCGCATAAATCTCTTTTTAATCAAGTTGGTGTATAAAAAGTGTGGAATGCATTGGTTTTCTCTATTGGTGCGATGCAAATTCTTCCCTTTCACTGCTGCCAAGATGATTCTTTCTCATTACTTCAATATTGGTCTTAAGTCAACCGTTATCTTCCACAGATATTACCATAAATTCTTCCTCTTACTGTACAACCCTTGTCCTCGAATGAGCCTTGATTTATGTACAGAAGCATCGTCACTTTGAAAAAATAAATACTGTTTCTATTTAGTTTTCTACAGAATGTTTCCTGAGGTGGATTATCTAAATCCATTCCAAATAGGTATTATATCCAGAGTTATAATCCACCTAGACTGGTTGCTAAACAAAACTAGAAATTTCAAATGATTCGGTTATTAAAACCGTGCAAGAAAAGATCGAGTAATATATTTCGAGGTATATTTGTCTGAAAGCGAACAAAATCACATTAGATGGAATTTAAGCTCGACATTCTACTAAAATTGTTCGGATGGGTATCAGATACGCTAGATGCATATCAAAAACACTCATCTAACCAAAGTGAAATCCAAGTTTACTCAAAAGAAGGATCTGTAACATGATCGATCCTGACTTAACAGTATACATTCAGTCACTTTCTCACTGACATGATGTTGCTCCCCTCTTTCTTTTCTATAAATATTTTCACGGATTATTCTCTGATGAGCTTCTTTCCCTGGTGATCCGACCACATGAATTTACTCGTGGTACGA
Organism: Ascarosepion bandense; assembly: GCA_037127315.1. Classification (NCBI taxonomy): domain Eukaryota; kingdom Metazoa; phylum Mollusca; class Cephalopoda; order Sepiida; family Sepiidae; genus Ascarosepion; species Ascarosepion bandense. The sequence goes on along the minus strand of JBBBDQ010000324.1, from coordinate 3,638,159 downwards.
GACAGACGTAAAAGCCCCACACTTTTGCGGTCAAAATAGCAACATGTAACTAGCATATCTAATCTAAAAGTTTCTTATTTTGTACTTTCCGTATACTTGCTGCCCTGATCACTGCAATCTCCCAAAGTTTAAAAGTAACTGTTATCTCATAAATCCCCCCCTGCACACCAGTGGCGGTTATCACTCCCTTAGAGTAAAATGATTATAAAAAATGATAAGTAATTCAAACGAAAATTAATAAACAAATAACATAAAATATTTGATTGATATTTTAATTGTAAATATTTCTAACGAGAAGTATTGGAATTAAGTATACTATTTACCTTGTTCGAAGTGTTTTCCTCATCTCTGTTGCCATATTAACGACGTTTAAATTGTTCTCGTTCCATTGGTCTAGCTTCTTTCAGGGGTTTTGTTCACATTGACCCATGGCTCATTGTATAAAACCGTTGTTTGGATCCGGTGACTTGATGTAATGAGTTGTGAGTTCAATATCTAGCTACAGCAAAGGTGAACAAAGCAATCTTAATAAGTTGAGTTAAAAAGAGATAACTGATACACAGACATCTGGAACAGACATGACTAATGGAACGAGAACAATCTACCCGGGTGAACAAAATAAAAAAAAATATTTAAAAATTCTAATCGTCTGAAGAAATTCAAAGTGTATAACAGCCGAAACTTCACGAATATGGCAAAGAAGATGAGTACAACTGTCCGAACAATGTAAAGAGTTTATATGTTTTACGTATCATTCTATTGTAGCGATGCGCTTCTACGATACGTGAATCTGATTTCTAAATTGTATTTTGGTCATTAGCGAATAAAAAAACGTATTTGACCCGATATCTCAAGCAGAGCTTTCTTAATGTTCAAGTTTAATGCTTGGTGTTCTGGAATTTTCTTAAATAAAAAATTAAAATAAACAGAACAAAATGAAAATGCTGACATGAAAATACATTTCGAACCTTGTGTTAATTATGCTGATTTAGCGAGGCGAGCTTGCTAAACATAATATCGAGGTGTCCCACATTGCGATAATTATGATAGCTTCGAATTACAGATCTAATCTATCTAATCTAAAATTATTTATAAACGGAACTTTGTGTGTGTGCGTGTGTCTGTGTGTATGTGTGTGTCCGTTACCTATAGAATCCGAAACGGCTGAACCGATCTTCTTGAAAATGTACACGGTTGTGCTATAAACGTCTGCGAGTGTGCTGATCTAGGTTTTGTGTCGAGGTATCTCCGATAAATATGGAAAATCGATAATCGAAAAAATCGGGTTATAGAAGGAGTGGTCCGATTTTAATCAAATTTGATACACTCATAGACAAAGACATAAGAAACGATATTCAGAATTTTCAAGGTTGCAGTTCTTACAATAGTGCAGACAACTTGATATCTATACCAGGAAATCAAAATTTGACTGACATCCATTCATTTTTCTTTCATTCTCCGGTTTCGCTTTAACTGGAAACAACTATTGCTTTTTAGTCTTTAGTGCCAACGTCCAAAGAGTTTGAGCTCCAGAACCATGGATTAGTTTTAAAGCTTTCATTACACCCGAGCAACGCCGGGCTATACTGCTAGTATATTTCTAAAAGCAACGACGTACATCTTTAATCTTTTCCTTTAAATTCTGTTGATTTGCTAGATCGTTATTCATGGTAAGTCGAGGACAATGTTTTCGAACAAACTGTTTGAAATCTTCACACACATATGTGGATGAAAAATCCCACAACTACGACTTAAAACTCCGCCATCTCGTCGATTCGTGTAGAATTTATACTGTTTATTAGCTTAAGAGAAAAGAAAAGGTTGCCACAAAACCTGCAGCTAATATATTTACTTGATCTCAAATAAACTTAAATTATTGGTTTTCTAATACCAACAACATACGAAGCCATGTTATTATTTAATAAATATTGCCTTACCTTTTACTTCCTACGCGCGTTCTTTTTCAAAAAATATATTTCTCACTTTTCAAAACATTTAGCGAAAATTATTGCTTGTTTGTGAATTGAATATCTACCGTTGAATATTAAATCTATTTTTCTAAATTACTGCACAATTACTAATGATTTCAAATTTAGCTTTGACATTTGTTATTTTTATAATTACTGAATTTCCAAAATAGTATCTAAAGTCAAATGCTTGGAAAAAGTGACAGAAGTTTAGTTATAAGAAAAAACAGTATTATTATTCTTTTCCAATGAATCATTCTTCACTTTCTTCTTATAGTTAATACCAGTTTCTTACAGTCTCCTGCAAATAAAAGCTGCATAATTTCCACTCCAGTTATTAGCTCACTATACCATGACAAGATATATATTCAATGATTGTTAACACCGTGTAACCTGATACAAGATGCTCAAATCTGCCTGGCTGTTTATCGGAGAATCGATATGTTCAGCTTTTAACCATGCACTACATAACCACTGAGATATGGTCTTGCCTTAATCAGCTTCTTTGGTACGGTCAGTGTATTGATTATGAAAACCTTTATCTTTTCATTACTTCTGTATTTGTCACATTGTATTTAGTTTTGTTTTCTTTGTAGGTTAGTTGCGGTACATTTATTAGGTTTTAATCGCACTTATTAATCCACGTTGACTTCCGCTTTGACACAGATTATCACCTAATCTTCTGAAGTTATTCATTGTCTGTGAAAAACTACTGTCGTCATTTGATATGACTGTTCTAGTAGAACTAATCCTCTGCCTCCTTCGGATCTTGAGACATACAGGTGCCCAACATCAGCCTTAAGATGATGTATGCGGGTGGAAATATTTATCGTTTTGATATCTTTTCGCTTAATCTCTGTTCTGGTCTAATTAAAAACGTTGAAACCTTATTGCAAAACATTGACATCCAATTATTTATATTGTTGATATTTTGCTTATTATTATGTTGTAATTTTCATCATAATTCGATTTCTGCTATAGCCGCACTTCCTACCAAGTCTGCGGGAAGACATAAGGCAGGTCGTGGCGTGTTGTTATGGCTCTATTTCATGTTTTTTTCTATCTCCCCTAGCATCCCTAGCGTTACATAGACAAAATTCTTCTTAGTGTGTGTGCTGTACTTAACAAGACATTTTTTGTATATCACTTAAGCAGGGGTTTCCAGAGATTCTTTCAACGTGTTGTTTGGTTGCATTTTTTATCATTCCAAGTGCACCTACTATCACTGGCACGATTCTTGTTTTCATTTTCCACATTTTTTTCTATTTCAATTTCCAGATCTATATATTTCGATAGTTTTTCGAATTCCTTGGTTGCTATGTTACAATCCGCTGGACAAGCCATATCAATTAATAGTCAAGTTCTTTGTTTCTGGGTTTTAACAATAATGTCCGGCCTATTTGCTTCAATTTTTCTGTCTGTGTAGAAGGTGTAATCCCATAGAATGGTGACGTCTTCTATTTTTGTAACCGGTGCTGAGTGATGTTCATACCAGTGTTTGTTTACAGATTTTCCATAGTGTTTGCACATTGTCCAATGTAAATATTGCCCCTCTCTATCTTGAGGATATTATATTCATTTCGAGCAAGTACAAAACATCCTGAGATTAGGTGGTCTATTGTTTCTTGGTATTTATCACTAAACCATATTATTATGTATAATATTTGCCTGAAAGTTCCTAGTGAAAAGACTCTAGTCTTGCGCTGCAAGAATAAAGCCTTCAGTCTCAGACTTTAATCCAGATGCACGTAACCATCGATGAGTACTAACTGTATCAACATTGAATTTATTGGCGCGTTCTAGATATTGGCCATGCAGAGTTTTGTCTTGCCAGCGTTGTTTCAAGAGCTTTATCTTCGGCTTTCATTTTCATATTTTTTGCCGCAATAGTTGGTTCTTGGCTTCTGTTTTGCTTTTCTACAGAATCTACTGAATGTAAATCTTGTTTGTATTTACTGCCTTCTTTTATTATTGAATATTTTTCTTTCTGTTTTCACGTTGTTTGACTAATTTTATCATCCAGTCCTTTGTTGTTTCTATGTATGTTAGTAAACCAATAGTTGTTGTCTTGTATGACAACTCTAGCTGAATAAGACCTCTTCCACCATCTTTACGGGTATGTATAGACGGTCTATATCAGCCTTTTGATTACGCATATTATGCTAAGAAAGAAGCTTTCTTGTTTTAGAATCCATTCGCCTGATGTCGTTTAGAGTCCAGTTTAAAATGTTGAAACTATATTGGACAACTGGGATGGCTATAACTCTGTTCTGAGAATTCAATTCAGTTTTTAATATCATTCGTAGCCTTCTATAGTACTCTTTACGCATTATTTCTTTCATTTTTTTTTTGGTGAATGTTTTCACTCTCATTTACACCTAGGTATTTATAAACTTTTTCTGGTTTCAATTCTTTTATTGTTACAGCAGGGTCTAAGCTAATCGAGGATGTTTCTTGTATTGATCCACGTAAAACTGTAGCTTTAGCGCATTTATTAAAATTGAATTTCATTCCAATGTCTTCCCTGAAGCATTTTACAGTTTGCAGAAGACCTTCCAGCTCATTATCATTCTTGCATATAACTTTAATTCATCCATGTAAAATAGATGGCTTATTACCTTTTGGTCTATTTTATAATCACATTCTGTCTTATTAAGTTGACTGGTTAGTGCCATTAATGATATGCAGAATAGTAATGGAAACAAAGAATCACCTTGAAATATTCCTCTTTTGATGTTTATTTCATCAGACTTATAGGTTCCATTTATTTGATTGAGGTAAAGGGTTGTTTTCCATATAGACATGCACTGTTTGATGAATTTGATGATGACGGGTGATATCTTGTATATATTTAAAGTCTTTAAAATCCAGGAATGTGGCACACTATCGAATGCCTTACGATAATCTATCCAGGCAGTACTAAGATTTTTCTTTGTACTGTAGCAGTTTTCCAGGATCATTTTGTTAATAAGCAATTGGTCTTTACATCCATAACAGCCACGTTTGCACCCTTTTTTGTTCAAGCGGTATCATGTCATTTCTTTCTAAGAATAAATATGTCTGTTTCGTTAAAATAGATGTTAATAGTTTATATGTTGTCGGAAAACATGTAATTGGTCTGTAGTTTTTCGGGTTGTTTGTGTCACCATTCTTGGGTAGAAGAAATGTAATTCCTTTGGTCATCCATGCAGGAATTTTAGTGGGATCGTCAACCATTTCTTGAAGTTCTTTGGCTAGTTTTTTATGTGCTGTATTTAAATAACATAGCCAAAAGTTAGGAATTTTATCTATACCTGGGAATTTCCAATTGTGTGCATTTTAGTGCTTTTTTTAACATCCTCTTCTGTAATTCCAGCCCATGTCTGTTCTGGTTTATTTTTCATTCGTTCTATCTCTTGTGCAATCCAGTCTACTTCCTTGCTATGTTCTTTAGGGCAAACCCATATCTTTTCCCAGAACTGTGTAACTTCTTCCCTTCTGGGGGGGGGGGACTGTCACTTCAATTATTTTTTTGCCTATTTCCCTGTAAAATCTCTTTGTATCGGTTTGAAAAATCTTGTTTTGTCTGTAAAATCTTGATCTTTTCTAATAGCGTCTTATTCTTTGAGCCTTCAGTTGTATTTTTTGCTTTATTTTTTCCTTAGTTGATAGGACTTCATTTTCATTTCTAATGTTGTATTTTCTTTCGACTCTTCTGCTTTTCCTAGTTCTTACATTTATTCCTCTACTCAGTTCATCCAGTACTGATAGTTCACTTCTAAGTTGTTCGATTTCTTTTTCTATTTTTCTTTTCCAAGGTGGATCTACATGTCTGCGAGACTGCCTTGTTTTTATTTTGATATTCAATTTTTTTGTTGCTGCTATTGCTGATGCATATATTGCTTCATTGAGATTTGTATGAGTGTCTTCATCCAAGATTAATTTCAGTGCTGCATTGTGGAGTTTAATAGTTCGGAGGTCCCTCTTTGTTGGTTGTAATTTTGGGAGCTGTTCTCGTTCCGCAATTGCAATATTTTGTATTTTACTTATATGGTTCTTGATTTCTTCCTTGTTTTCTTGTATACTATTCTTATTTTCCGTCAAATAATTATGTTCGACGTGTTCTGAACTCGTTTTATTTTCGTCTTTTAACTGACACAGATTACACCTTTCCTGCACTTTTAAACTTACAGCATTATCTTCACAGTGATTTGTGTGTATCACGATTTCTACATTATGACCTGTGGCTTGTTATTACTTTTTATTTCTGATTCTGATTCTGGTTCCTTTTCATATTTTGTTGATTCGTCTCTTCTGGTTACAATTCTTTTAATTTCATTAATTTCAGCCTCTGTCAATCGGTTATTACGAATAATGTACCTTCGTACATTGGCTAATTTATTTTCGTCAATATACTTTCTATTTGCTTGACCAACTTTTTCACGCCAAATGTCATATGTTTGGCGAGTCATGTATTTTTGAGGTTTGAGTAACGCTTCATGAAATGCAGTCATAACGACTTTGTACTCCTCACGAGATCATTTTATTTTTTCTTTCTTTAAATATACGGTTGTAGATCTAGCTGGAGAATTTTCAGGACCATCATTAGGATTATCCTGGTTGTGGGGACCTGAAGATTCATTCTTTGTGTAGGAGTTTGTTCCTATGGCAGATTTTTCGACCTCAGGTAGGTTCCCTCTTGAAGGACGGGCTCCCTGTTTATCCACTGGAAGAGCCAGCTTTTTATTTCTATTTGTATTTCTCATGTTTTTCCCACTAGTGACGCACGGGTCCAAAAGTCCACCCAAAGTTGCCTGGCACGTTGGGTAACGGTCTTTTACAAACAGGGTCCCGAAGCCTGTAGGGGATCGTTTATGACCTCATAACGCAATAGCCATTCACTCCTCGGCACGATTAACACCTTGAGTTGCGGGTTGTTGTTCGGAGTTTTCCTTCTCCTAAATCGGCTGCCAAGCGACAGCTGACATAAATGCGATTGGAATTCAAAGAGAAAGACGCTGGTTAAAAAAAAAATCTTTGGCGTACCAACGGCTCAACGAAACAAAACATCACTACTAGAGTATTTTGTTAAAGAAAGAAAAAAATTAATGGAAAAAAGTTGACATAAGTTTAAGTTTATTAGTGCTGTGAGATTTAAAATAAAAAATGTAATAATTTGTTCGTCCACTTTACATTCATTTATTTTTTCAATAAAGTCGTTGATCGAAAATAGGGTTATCAGAATAAGATAAATTAAACAAGTAAATTAAATCAATAAATAAATAAAAATAAATATATAAATAAATACGTAATCTTTCTATAAAATAATACCGTAGAAATTGTTTTTTATCGGATTTAATTTATTTTCTTGTTGTTTTGTTTTGTTTTTAAGAAAATTATAATAGTTAAAAAAAATTATTACGAAATATCGACAGCTAAAGGAAATATAATACGGATGATTTTATTTATTAGGTTCATTTAAAGAACAAACAGATAGATTAAAATAGTAAAACAGAATTTCATAAAAAAAATAAAATAAAATAAAATAAAATTCAATAAAATTAAATAATATACAAAGAAAAATTCATGTTTATGTTACGAAAAAAAGATTCATGTTCATATTTTAAAAAAATTCGATAATATCTAAAGAAAAATTCCTATTTATATTAAAACATAATTTCATATTGAGAAAAAGAAAAATTCAAAGAGAGAGACGCTGGTTGAAAAAACAAACAAACTTGGACGTAACGGCCGTTCAACGGAAAAAAAACATCACTGCACTTAGAGAGTATTGTTAAAAGAAAAAAAAATTGTTGCTACCATCAATAGTCCTTGCAATAAAAATAATTAAGATAAAAAAAAAATTCAAAATTTAATAGAAAAATTAAATACGTTTGAGTTTACTACCGTAAAATTTAAAAATAATTTGTTCGCTCACTGTATTCTGTTAGTGTTATTCTTTCATTAAATCCAACGAGAATAAGGTTATCGAAAAATAAATAAATATATAAAATGAACGAATAAATATAAATAAATTATTACCTATTCTTTCTAAGAAAGGATATCGTAGAAATTGTATCGAACAGTTTTTAGTGTTTTTCATCGTATTTTTTCCGTTGTCTTGCTTTAGAAAACTAGTTAATAAATCTATATGAGGATCATTTAAAGAAGAAACATAGAATTTAAATTATATACGAAGAAAAAAATAATGTTTATGTTTAAAATAGCAAAATTAAAAATTAATGTTTACGTTCAAAATGGTAAAAACAAAACAAAAAAAAGCGTTACGTTTTCAGGAGCCTCAGAAAAACACGTCATTCTCGTTGTAATTGCAATCGCGTTATTATTATTATTATTATTATTATTATTATTATTATTATTATTATAAATTGTTTAACACATTTTCTGACACTTTCATTATTCGAAACCTAGGACAAGGCAAATTAACAAATATTTGCCTTCTCTATCTACAGACTTGTTTTTAATGTTAAGCCATACTTAACATCTACAGGGTTTATTTGACCATTACATTGTTTTCTGATAGTTTTCCAACTTACATTTTGGAACTACATTATTATGTATTATTATGTTATTATCATTATTGTGTTTTATCATCTTGACATGATAATTATAGATCCTAATTAACCAATCTTCTCTTTTTCATTAGTTTTGTCTTGTAGAAGAGTTAAATTTCTGTCTTCGAGACTTTCAATTTGTAACGGTTGGCGAGCGAACGCATGCTGCTTAACTCGACTATATTCTGTAAAAAATGGTTTAATTTCTATTTTTGTCTTCAGAAATTTAATTTAATCAACTTTACAGTGTTAGCTGCTTGTGCTAAGTCAACCAGGATTCGGTCCATTTTTCAGTCTGTTTTTCTGTAAGTTTTGGAATTTTTTTTTTTTCGTTTTTTGTTTGTCTTTGATTTTTTTCTTTTTTTGTCACTTAGTTTGTGTAAATTATTTTGCAATTCAAGGTTATTTTTGACTTAAGATAAATAGTGTCACGGTTCAATTATTTCCATTAGTTTTGTCTTGTAGAAGAGTTAAATTTCTGTCTTCGAGACTTTCAATTTGTAACGGTTGGCGAGCGAACGCATGCTGCTTAACTCGACTACATTCTGTAAAAAATGGTTTAATTTCTATTTTTGTCTTCAGAAATTTAATTAAATCAACTTTATAGTGTTAGCTGCTTGTGGTAAGTCAACCGGGATTCAGTCCATTTTCCAGTCTGTTTTTCCGTAATTTTTGGAATTTATTATTTTTTTTTCGTTTTTTGTTCGTCTTTGATTTTTTTTTTGTCACTTAGTTTGTGTAAATTATTTTGCAATTCAAGGTTATTTTTTGTCTTTAGAAATTTAATTAAATCAACTTTACATTGTTAGCTGTTTGTTGTAAGTCAACCGGGATTCAGTTCGTTTTTCAGTCTGTTTTTCCGTAATTTTTGGAATTTATTATTTTTTTTTTAGTTTTTATTAGGTCCGACGCGTAGTTACGATAGAGTTGGAAGAAATGATTCCGGTGGGCAATGGCAACCGAGCAAGCGGTTGAGATCCATGGAGACGAATGAGATTTAAGCTGGAATTTCCTAGCAGGGATGAAGGCATCGATGCAAGCCTTAACCCAGGAGGAGACCTCGGATGCACATTCTTCGATGGAAAGACTAAAAACGTTGTTCCAAGAGATGTCACAGAGGAAGTCTCGGAATGAATCCCAGTCTGCTCTTTGATAGCAGTAGGATATTTTTATTCCGCTTCACCAGGTCTACTGCTGATATGCTAACGACCATCACCGAGTACATATACCAGGCACTCGACAGGAATAGCGAAGCCCGAACCGTAGCATTAGAAGTATCTAAGGCGTTCGACAGAGTTTGGAATGCTGGCCTTCTATGTAAACTGCGGAGCTATGGTATAACTGGACATTTGTTTCAACTAATCCAGTCATTCCTCTCTAACCGCACAATGAAGGTGGTATTAAACGGACATGCCTCTCAGAACTACCATACAAACGCAGGTGCCCCCCAAGGCTCCATCTTAGGTCCTACACTCTTCCTGATATACATTAATTATCTCCCTGATTCCATAAGAGCCCAAGTAGGTTTGTACGCCGATGACACCACAGTTTACTCTCGCCTCCTGCAAAAATCTGGTGTAGGCGTCAAAGCTAACCTTGCAGCCGAGCTTGTAAAGTACCTCCAATCCATATTGAACTGGGGTAAGAAATGGCTAGTAAATTTTAATGCTTCTAAAACGAAGCTACTCTCAATTAACCATCATCGACAATCTCACCTACCTCCCATTAGCATGGACCAGGCTTGCCTCCCAGAGAGTAAAACACTACGCCTCCTTGGTCTCACACTTTCAGCGGACATCAAATAGAATGACTATATCGAATCCATTGCTAAATCCGCTGCTATGAAAGTCGGTTCACTGTGTAGGGCCCTGAAGCTTTTTCCGTCTAAATCTATCCAGCACATATATAAATCTACCATCCGCCCGTGCATTGAATACTGCTGCCATATCTGGTCGGGTGCCCCTGCTATTCTCCTCGGGCTTCTTGATAAGGTTCAGAAGAGGGTCTGTAATGTGATAGATACCCACTTGGCGGACCGCCTGCATTCTCTCTCCCACCGGCGCGACGTGGCTTTCCTGTATCTCTTCTATAAATACTTTCACGGCTTCTGCCCTGATGAACTTAGATCACTGGTGCCCCCTAAATACGAATTTGCACGAGATACTAGATTATCAACTAGATCCCACCCTTTTACAGTGAAACCGATAAAATGCAACCGCAACTTCTACTCCAACAATTTCTTTCCTCGCACTTCCCGTCTGTGGAATTCCCTTCCACACGATTGCTTCCCCGACTGCTACAATCTCCAGGAGTTTAAATGTAAGGTCAGTAGACACCTCCTAACACACTAACCTGCTCCCATTCTATCAAACACTCTTCTCATCTGCCCAACCCTCATCCTTGGTATCCTTACTCATCTGTCACCTTCCTCCTGACATTCCCTATGTCTAACCACTCCTTCTCTTTACCTTCCCCTATGTAGCCCCATGCGCAATAGTGGCAGTGGAATGCCTTGCTTGGGGTGAGATGATTAAAAAAAATTTTCAATAAAGAGGGCACTGTACGTGAACTATCTGTTTATATTTGCGACGTTTCGTTTAGATGAAGAGTGATTTGCAGATTCCATGCGCAGATCCCAACAAAGCAATATTTTGTAACTCTTAGATTCTGACGTTTCCAGGAATTTTGCTCACATGATTTTGGTACCTACTTTTTTCACGACTAATGCTCCTGCCGCGACAGATATATTTGTAGTTTGAAGTTTCCACATTTTGTTAGATCGATTTTCAGTCTTTTACAATTTAAGAGTTTTTGACTTATTCGTCTTAAACGTTGGTATTATCTAGATATGTCACATGAAATATTTATTATTATTATTATTATTATTATTATTAAAAATTCAAACTTTTTTCTTAGATCACATGTTATTGTTGTTTCCATGTCTAGAATATATGGATTTATTGACAAAACTTTCTGAAAATCCCTGTAATATAAAACCAGTTTCGATTTTTCGAATTTCACCATCAATATGAAAATGCTCGTCAGGAAACAGGTGATATTTTTATATATCAAACATATTTGTCGAACGTGACTGTTGTTTACAAATAGAATCTTATTTCAAATCCAGTGATTTCAGTAATTAAGTTTCCTGTAATGAATACAGACTGTTCGATAAAGGGCATGGAATACATGGTCTTCACTGTAAAAGAAAATTCTTAAAACGACACCCGATATTACGGAAAAAATTATTTTAATCAGATCAATAAATATTTGTGTAATTATTTATCACCAGCAAGTGTTTGCTGATATTTATCTTTCTTTCACCGTAGATTTGATGGTGTATTCGAGTATATACACATGTATGTTGCACGTATGGATTACCGGCTGGTTATATATGTCTAGACTAAAAACGATATGGATGAGAATATTTCATGGCATTCGGATTCAGTGAAAATATCTAAAACCGTATCACCAAGAATAAAAATAACTGATACCTATGCTTAAACCTATCTGGTATGTCAAAAACAAATATGACATTTGGTGTGATTCTTTGAAATGATGAGATTTTGACCTGCCCGATGGAATGCTGGATACAGAACTGCCTGACAAAGATGCAATTGATTTGAAAATTTAGAAATAATCAAAATATCGAGAATTACACAAGAAGGTAAGAAGGCAATTCCTGTCCTACATCGCAGAGATGGAATTAATGGCCACGTTTCGGATAAGGGATATCGCACACACACAAACATACACACACAAACACACATACACACACACACACTGTCTAAAAATAAAGAATTACCAGATTTAAATATAAAGTAATCTTAAATATAAATGAATAAATAAAACACGTCGTAGAATTTAACTAGAACACCACGTATCAAACATATTCAGTCATTTAAATGGCATACGTGATACACGCCTTGGGCGATCGTGTCTCGTTAATGACTGGACAGACAATTATCCCACAGTAGGTTGCCATTGCTTTCTGTGGTAGACTGGTTGCCAGCAAAGGCTATAGAACCCAATCTCTCCTATTATTTAACCCAAAACTGGAGGGAAATGATGGATTTATATCTTTCCCAAGGGTTTTTGTGCGTAGGTCAATGCGAGGAATTCAACTGGAATTCGAATTCGCCTCCCAGATTTTTCGTCCCGAGTCGATATCCACTGCACCACAACGCACATTAAACACATTACGCTACTATTATAGTTCGAAACTTTGAAATAAAAGAATTAAAAACAATCTCGGTGTTCACCTCATCCATGAAGATGTTAGTTTTTATACAAGGTATATTCTTCTTCTTTTACGTTCCGTGTTCTTATTGGGGTTTGCCGGTCATGTCTCTCCAGAAATTCCCCTTTTGGTAGCCTTAAAATATTGTCTTTTTCTTTTCCCTCTTAAAACCTATTCTGTCATACTTTTACTCACTAGTGTATGAACTGATTTCCGCTCACTGTCTGACCTGTAATGAGTATCGAATTGTCCAACAACATTCTTCTTCATGATGCACCTTAGTCATTACAACTGTTTCTTTCTCATTTTAGTACAAATGTACCTTTTGTTTCCCTAAAACGTAGTCATTTACTCACGTGTTCAGTCTATGCAATTAGCAACATCCTTCTGTATAACCATATGTATGTTGCTTCAATTTTCTTTTTAATCTGCGAGGGAATTTTCAAGCATTCACTGCCCTATAGGAGAACTGATATTACGTAATAAAATCTCTAATCTGAATCCTACGGTGGTTTTGGTCTTCAGCAATGATCTCCCCGATGTCAGTCAGTCAGTCTAGTGCCATATGTCATACACGCATTAGGCATCATGTCTAAAAAGAGACATGACGGACTGGGCAGTAATTTGCCATTTTTTCTGTGGTAGACTGGTTGCCAGCCAAGGTTATAGAACAAAATCTGTCCTACTATTTCACCCATAACTGGAGGGATAAGACGGATTAATGCCTATCCCAAGCATAATTGTGCATAATCGCTTCCCAAATTAGGTGTTGATGCAAATGACACTAATATTTACTCAATAGCAAATCTGTCAAATAAAACAAAGTAAACAAGGCATCTGCTCATGAAAAGCACCTCCATTTAGTGATTAACTCGAGCAAGAAATGGATTGTAAAGTTTTTAACTAAAACTGCTTTCATTTACTCACTATATAGAACCATTTCTAACTGACATCAGCATGGTTGACGCTAGTAAGTGCGAAAAAAGAAGCTGTTGGAGTAGAAAATTGCGGTTACATTTTGTCGGTTTCACTGTAAAAGGGTGGAACCTAGTTGCTAATCTAGTATCTCATGCAAATTCGTATCTAGGGGGCACCAGTGATCTAAGTTCGTCGGAGCAGAAGCCGTCTTGGGTTAAAATTATGCAAACTCTTCAGTTTTAACTAGAAAAACAGATTCGTGAACTGAAATACATAGAATACGTCGTACTAAACAAAAAATAATTAAGAACAAAAGTAAAATTTCTGGCAATAGGTCGCCTATTAGAAAAATAGATTGTTTCTTGTAGAAACTATTGTAATCTAAACTTATTTATAAATGAAACTTTGTCTCTGTGTGTGTCTGTGTGTGTGTCCATTACCTATAGATTCCGAAACGGCTGAACCAATTTTCTTGAAAATTTACACAGTTGTACTATTAGCGTCTGCGAGTGTTCATAGTTAGGTCTTGTGTCGAGGTACACCAGATAAATATCGAAAATCGATAATCGAAAAAATCGGGTTATACAAGGAGTGGTCCGATTTTAATCAAATTCGATATACTCATAGACAAAGACATAAGAAACGATATTCAGAAGTTTCAAGGTTGCAGTTCTTACAATAGTGCAGGAAATCGATATAATATATATATATATATATATATATATATATATAAGGGGCAAGATGTTTGTGTGTGTTTATCTGCCTATTTGTCTGTATTTTTTCAGCCCTTTTATTTTAGTTTTTGCTTCAGGTTTGGCTCTACGTAGGTATAATTGTAGTTCTTAGTCACAGCCATAATGCCATTTATTCAGAGGACATATTTAGCCTTCAAAATTCAGTTTACGACGAAAAAACTTATTTGATATCGTTCCCAGGAAATCAAAATTTGACTTACATCCATTCATTTTTCTTTCAGTCTACAGTTTCACTTTAACTGGAAACAACCATTGCTTTTTAGTCTTTCGTTCCAACGCCCAAAATGTCTAAGCTCCAGGACCATGGATTAGTTTTTAAGCTTTCATTATACCCGAGCAACACCGGACTGTACTGCTAGACTGCTTATACCTGATAAATATGAATGAATACAGAGTTGCAACAATTATAATGATATTGAACAGCAGGTTTCTGAATAAGATCTTATATCAGAAGCCGTTTCTAGATAACACCGACAACCGTTCGTTATCGATGCACATCGTGAGATTAAAACGTCTATTCCATTTTCTTGAATCTTCTGTTGTCCTAAACATTTTCGATACACCTGCAAACTAGCAATCTGCAGGTGTAGATGATAAATACCATGGAACCGGAGTTGCTTTTCAAGAAAGCTAAGATGTCATCAGATACAGAAGTCGTAAATAAATTCGCTTTTTTCGATAACTTAAGATGAATGAGTGTAGCGGTGTGTATTTCGGATCAATATAACCATATTGACTTAACTTGAACACCTGCAAATATCTCTGGTTGTTCAATTCGAGTGCTACCCAGAAATAAATTTCAAGGGGCTAACGAGTTACTTTCCTGAGCGAGTCTATTTTCAAGCCTTTATTTCTCACTTCTTCTTAAAATATTAACTTCTTTTTTTGAATTCATATTGTACAACTTGCCATGCAGCTTATAGACAACCAAATATCTGACATTTTTTATCTATTTTTGATTTCCAAAATACAACTCTAAATCATCATCATCAGCTTCATCTCGTCATTCTACAACTAATACTACTTCTTTTTCTTCTTTGTTTTCAGCCTCGTTATTTTCATAATATATGATAATCACCTAAAAAGATTATATATATATATATATATATATATATTAAAAAAGGATTAATATATTTATATTTGCTCTGTAATATTTTATTACATGGAGCTCTCTTCCTGTATCATTTTTTAATATTAAAATAAAATTTTTAATATTAATTAGGATCGGGTTTTTGGAATTTACCTTCCTGCTTTTTCCGCTTGGATTAAAGTATCTGAATATATATATATATATATATATATATATATATTCGTCATCTCTTATCTCCTTGATTCCCATCCTTCCCCGACATCTATATTTTGTTCATAACTGAAGAGAAGTGACGGATTAATGCGCAGGGGTTACATAGGTGAAGATGATGAGAAAGAGTTGTTAGATATTGGAAATGTCAGCACGAGGGTGATAGACGGGTAGGGATACCGAAGTTGAGGGTTGGGTAGATGGGAAGAGTGTTTGAAAGAATGGATGCGACTTAGAGTTTTCTTGTTTTCAGCCTCGTTATTTTCATAATATATGATCATCACCTCTAAAATATTATATATATATGTCATCTCTTATCTCCTTAATTCCCATCGTTCCCCGACATCTGTATATTGTTCTTAACTGGAGAGAAGTGACGGATTAAAATCTTTTCCAAGGGTATTTGCGCCTAAGTGAATGCAATGAATTCAACTGGAATTCGAACTCTGCTCCCTGATTTCCCGTTCTGAGCTGATATCCACTGCACCATAGCGTACATCCTTTGTTGAGGCTTTTCGATTTTTGCCGATCTTGCAGTCATTCATATTTTTGCTGTTGTCATGCTTAATTTGTTTTTCTATTTTTGCCTGCTCCTTTTGTTTCCAACACACTTTTTCTTCGTTCTGACTATTGCATTCTCCGAACCTCGAAGTGTCACCATCCCTTGCTATAAATGTCTCTGGCCAAGCCCCCTTCAAAGATTCATTCTTTTGTAGCCGCTATCAAACGAAAAATGCACGTATGTTTATGACAGTTGCAAGCCTCATTTTGATTTCATCGTTGATTCTACTTCAGACACGACTCCACAGCTATTCACAGTGACTCCATCACAACCCAACTGTCGACGACGAATGTAATATATCAGCACTTGAATTCAGTGCAACACCAGTAGAACAAAATTTGTTTCATCGCTCTATATAATCAAAAAGAAACTATGGCATGTACCAATATTCTATAAAATCTACATGAACATATAAATACAATCAAATACGTACTTGATACACAGATTCTCGTGGGTAATATTGGATGCTCAAAAATAAATATCTTATGTTTATATATAAAGAGAATCAAGATCCACATGAAGGACGGTCCTTGCATAATCTAGATGGCTAAATGCAAAAATTTCTTTTTCCTTAATACTTTGCTTAACTTTCTTTAATTTATTTAGTGACTCCAATTCGTAGTACGCAACTTGGTTATTTTTTGCGAACCTGTTTTTTTTAAATTGATGTTTAATACTTTTGTCTCGTTATCCACTACGAGCTTATGTAAGAGTTCCTGAAATTTCCTTTGCCCGTCTGGTCTCACAACTGTGTCATCTGTAATTCTTATATATTTAAGATTGTGGATACCAATAATGAATCCAGGTAGAACTTAACCAATTTCAAAATTGGTTCATTGTAAGTGGCAAATAGATCCGTTAAGAAGATACATCTGTGTCTAACGTTCCTTTTATTTCTGCGTATTTATGTGTTCAATTTCTATATGCAAGCAAGCTGTTTTCTGCATGATTTTCGAGTAATATATCTAGTAGAAATACTGTAACAATATTTGACGGTGAGGTTTTGTCAAATTGAATGCAGCTGAACGCGTCAAAAATGGATAAGGAACTTTTAATTGCGAGAGATGATTATAAGTGTGTGAAGTCAATTTCAAAGTACAGAGCAAGAGGCTCAGACCGACAGACAGTCATGGAAGGTAAATAAATTACATTTTCAGATGTCAAATCTAAGAAAAGTTTCAACTAAAATACTGATCATCGAGCGAAAAGGCACGCTCGGATGAACGAAATATGCGTTAGATGCGGACAAGAATGACAGCCATTTGACTGCGTACTTCACATTCTTCTCCGCCTCATCTCAACTTCTCCCGATTATAACATGTTATGTTGCATGTAACAGAATTATTGTGCAATAAGTACAAACAACGGAACTGTAGTAAATTGCTATATTACCAAGGAAGAGTACTATTTACTAAAGAGGTCGTTAGTAGAATACAGGAAAAAGGGTTGAGTAGAACGTATTGTCGTGAGACGTAAGACTCTGACCAATAGCACACTTCCGGTTCACCACCGGAAATACTCGACTGACTTGTTACTCGGCTGACTTTCGTGGTCTGCTCCCGAGCTATCATCACTACTACTTTATGTAGTGCTTGGAACAGTCCATTATTGTAGACACATGTGGAGAGAACCCTAACATAACAGTAAGTTAGAAACCAAGAATACAAGAAATCGGATTGTTGTTTACTAGTGAGTAACAAGCTGACTGAAGGCTACTTTTGAAAGCCGTAAGAGTTTCACTGGAAGAAACGTCACCCTGTCAATTAACCCCCAGTGTCTGTTTGTAATATAATAATCTGGCCCTACCCAAGAAGGCTGATGAAGCGTGGGTGTTTTCGGTCATTGAAAGCAGCGGATGTCATTTTGACCCTATTTCCGACAGAGCGGAAATAGCTCAGAGCAAACAGACAGGTGTCTCTGAGAATTTACGTAGGCGTCGTGTAGGCGTCGCGTGATCAAGGCAAAGCCGGAAGAAACAAGTTCCGCTTTTGGAAGATATATAAAGACTGCGAAAAACACGGATTCGCCAGTCACAGTCGAGGCCAGTCTCGTCAGAAGCCACTCAGAGTCAGAGAAGAGTCCCAGTCAGTCGCTGAGAAGAGTCCCAGTCAGCCTCGACAGGAGTCAGGCTCGACAGGCAGTCTGGGCAGAGAGCCAGACAAGACCAGAAGTCGAAGAAGAAGCTAGACGAGCTAAGCAGAGAGGCTACACACCCGTCGAACACCCCGTCACCACGTCGAAGCCCACTAATTAGAAGCGCGCTCTCTCACTCCTGCCACTAGGCCACACGGTCCATCATCGTTCATCAATAAAAATATAAGTCATATATTTTTATATACACCCGTGTTTGTTATTTGTCGCTATATAACATGTTCTAAGTTTCAAAGCAACAATCCTAAGCATTAATCAACCAAGTTTTCTATCTCCATATTGGCTTTTTCATTCAGCTTAATATTTAGTACTCATCCCTGCTAAATACTCTTGAAAATATATTCACTTCAATGTCATACAGTTTTCTTCTTTATCATTATTATAATCACCGATATTATTAATGTTATTACACATTTGATTATAAAACCGACAACCATTAATCCACGCGCTTACAAAAGTGGTCTGGGGATTTTACATTGACACTTCTATTATTTTGTACAAATATGACCAATTAGGAGATCTTTAGTTACAAGACTATGACAAACATTTGATTCAAGTTGACACAGTTAGTTATTAAGGACCTTTTATAAAGATTTATTATTTAACATTTTATAAAAATATTTTTAAATATATATATATATATATATATATATATATTATCCATATTACAAAATTTTGAAAGAAATTAAACCATAGATAATGCAATATTTATCATTTAACATTTTACAGATCCTGCATGCTGGAAGTTCTCTTCAGTCGTTCCTGTATTTAAGAATTGTAGTGAACCCTCGGACCCATCCAACTATCGCCCTATCTGTCTTCTACCGATATTCGGGAAAGTATTCGAGGCTATAATCAATGCGGAAATACTTCATCATCACACCGCCCACAAACTGTTCTCCGACAGGCAATATGGATTCCGCTTTGCCAGGTCCACGGCCGACCTGCTAACAACCGTAACGGAGTACATGCTACAGGCCCTTGATGAGTCTGACGAGGCTCGCGCGGCTGCTCTGGACATCCCCAAGGCTTCGACAGGTTTTGGCACTCTGGCCTTCTATGCAAACTACGCGGTTATGGTATTACCGGTCGCCTGCTTGACCTCATCCAATCTTTCTTAAATAACCGTAAAATGAAGGTCGTTCTGAATGGGCGTGCCTCTTCGTCCTACAGCACGAATGCTGGTGTCCCACAGGGCTCTATCCTGGGCCCGACGCTCTTCCTTATTTTCATCAACGACTTCGCAGGTGAGATCAAGTGCCAAGTAGGCATCTACGCAGATGACACTACAATATACTCCCGCACCAGTAAGAAACCTGTCGTGGCGGACAGACATAATCTCGCTGTTGACCTTGAACGGGATCTACACTCTGTGGTGAACTGGGGCAAGAAGTGGCTTGTCATCTTCAATTCATCTAAGACCAAGCTGTTGTCTGTCAACTATTACAAGCAACCTCTCCTGCCTCCCATAAGCATGGACCAAGCGATTCTCCCGGAGTGTAATACACTACGCCTCCTCGGACTTACCCTGTCCTCAGACCTCAAATGGAACCACTATATTGAATCCATAACAAAATCTACTGCTAAGAAGGTTGGGTCACTATGTCGATCCAGGATGTTTTTTCCACCTGAATCCATCCTGCATATATACAAGTCAACCATCCGTCCGTGCATGGAGTACTGCTGCCATTTATGGTCAGGTGCTCCTGCCGTTCTCCTCAGTGTTCTTGACAGGCTCCAAAGGAGAGTCTGTAATGTGACAGGTACTGATTTGGCGGCTCGACTGCAGCCACTTTCCCATCGTCGAAATGTGGCCTCCCTTTGTCTGTTCTATAAATACTTTCATGGCTTCTGCTCAGACGAACTTAAGTCACTGATGCCTCCTCAACAGGTGTTTACTCGTGCAACCAGACTGGCAACTGGGTCCCACCCATTCACAGTTACGTTAGCCAAATGCAGACGGCAATTCAACTCCTGCAGCTTCTTCTCTCGCACTGAAAAAAGTTTTTTAACACTATTTAAATTATTAGGACTGTTGTTCTCACCTTTGTTGCGACGTTTCGGCCGTTGTACGCTCCGGCTTTATTCAGGTGCGAAAATTTTCGAACCGATCCATTTTATTACGATCACTGGGGTATATCATTGTCATTCCTTCGTGTTTTCATGAGTTATCACCCTCTAACCTTCTTGTTGACCACTGTTTTTGCCTGGTATTGAACTCACAACTCTTTGGGTCAAATCCAGTGGAACTAACCAACATCTATATCCACTGGGCCATATGTCTTCAAGTAAAATAGAAACTGAATTTCTGTGGATTATAAACTGAATGTTCAGTAATCATTTTTTATCATTTTTCATATTGCAATGTTTCGATGTTAATGGTTTTCTCAATTTGCAATTTTTACACCAATGATTTTCTCTGGCACTCAGTATTACGAGTTGCCAAACTGTATTCATCTCTTTGCTTGGTTGGCTTAGGAAATTTTTGCAGCCTAATATATGCGCTGATCCCTTTACTTTACATAGTTTATACTGGCCTTCTCTATATATTATTTCGACTTTATCCCATAGGGGGCGGTGATCCCTTTTTTCTCTTCATATGTGGTCAGCTAAGCCTGCTTTTTCTAATTATAATTTCATAAAATACCTTTTAATCATAAAAAATAGTTTTAAATTTATAATTTCATAAATGATAAGCATTTCATTGTATTAGTTTTTTTTTTCCATTTTTAAGTCTCGCATTGATAGTATATTTTAAATATAAATGTATACTTTAATAAACATAGTGATGAATATTTTGGTTGTAAAATATTAAAGAGAAAAGAAAATATATAAATTTACTTTGAATGAGAGAATGGGTGCAAGTTAATGAGTTAGGAGGTGTCTATTGACCTTACATTTAAACTCCTGGAGATTGTAGCTGTTGGGGAAGAAAGTATGTGGAGGGGAATTCCACAGGCGGGAAGTGTAAGAAAAGAAGCTGTTGGAGTAGAAATTGCGGTTACATTTTATCGGTTTCACTGTAAAAGTGTGGAGCCTAGTTGCTAATCTAGTATCTCGGGCAAATTCGTACCTAGGGAGCACCAGTGATCTAAGTTCATCGGAGCAAAATCCGTGAAAGTCAAAGTTTTCTTTTTCACCTCTGCTGCCGCTACAACAGAGGTGAAAAATACTTTGAATCAAGTCACTGAATCCAACCAACAATCTTATTCCCTTGAGGACACACGGCCGAGTAGATAAAAATGTTGGTTTTATCAAGTTTTAAAATTCTAATAACCTGAAGGCGTACAAAGACCGAAGTATCGTGAATATAGTCATAAAGAAAAGGAAAACAGTCCGGACAATGTAAATAATGTAAAAATAAAACGTTTAAAGATTGCTTTAAAGTTTTTATGGTGATAAATTTATGATGATGATCCGAGTAAAAAAGAAAATTCCTGCATTCATGAACTGAATGGTTGTGGTTAATGGCGGTCGAAATCTATAAAATGTTTCTCTAAAAATGTTGTTCCGAAAAATAGACTTCCACAGTCTACATGTTTTATTTTAAATCATTTGTTTGAATTAATGTGGAAAACCAATCTAAACTTATTTATAAATGGAACTTTGTGTGTGTGTGTGTGTCCGTTACCTATAGACTCAGAAATGACTGAACCGATTTTCTTGAACATTTACACAGTTGTACTATAAGCGTCTGCGAATGTTCTTAGCTAGGTTTTGTGTCCAGGTACCCCCGATAAATATCGAAAATCGCTATTCGAAAAAATCGGGTTATTGAAGGAGTGGTCCGATTTTAATCAAATTTGATACACTCATAGACAAAGACATAAGAAACGATATTCAGAAGTTTCAAGGTTGCAGTTCTTACAATAGTGCAGAAAATCGATAATATATATATAAGGCAAGATGTTTGTGTGTGTTTCTGTTTAAATGTCTGTATGTCTTTAAGACAAATCCACAATTTTTATACGATTCTCACCAAACTTCAAAATTTGATTCATTTTTCTGTCAGTCTACGGTCTCGCTTTAACTGGAAACAACTATTGTTTTTAGTCTTTCGTGCCAATGTCCAAAAAGTCTGAGCTCCAGTACTATGAATTAATTTTAAAGCTTTCATTACACCCGAGCAACGCCGGGCTATACTGCTAGTAATCATATAATTTTCATTTCCTTCTAGTTATATGCGCTATCTTAGTTATTGCTCTCGTTGGAACTGTTTAAGTGATAAGTATTTTCTAATTTGGTAAATATCTATGTGTAGCCGATGTGCGTTGTAGTGCAGTGGATATCAACTCGGAACGATGAATCTGGGAGCCGATTTCGAATACCAGTTGAATTCGGTGCATATACTTACGCACAAACAACCTTGGAAAAGGTATTAATACGTCTCTTCTCTCCAGTTATGGGATAATTAACAGGACAGATTGGGTTCTATAGTCTTGGCTGGCAACCAGTCTACCGCAGAACCGCAACCTACTGCAGGATAATCTGCTCTCCAGTCAGTCATATCTCTTTCGAGATATGATCGCCCAAAGCGTGTATCACGTATGGCACTTAACTGACTGACTACGTGTTGCGAACGTTGAAGAGAAGGATATGGCAAAGAATAGTCTTTTATCAGACATAAATTTTAGCTGATAATTGATTTTGACAACATTTAAGACATCCATACAATAATATATATTTGATTAGGTATTTAAAAACAGAACTCCAATTCTTTGATCAATATTATACTTTTTAGCATTTTGCGGTGTTAAACAACACTACACGTAGAAAATATGTTCTTGTGTTTAATTTTCTTATCTCCAATTCTAAATCTGTTGAGTATTGCTGTCTTATATGGGCTGGTGCTGGCCAGTCTGAACTCTCTTGCGTTTGCAACGTAGTGAATGATGAAACAATTTTACTCTGAAACTTCTTTCCACAGACGAAACTTTTACGTTCTTGCTACTTTAACGTTATTTTGCTAATGCACATGATGTGCATTGTGATGCAGATGATATCTCGAAAAAACAAATCAGAGGGCCGTGTTCGAATTCCAGTTGAATTCGTTGCATTAACTTACGCGCAAATACTCTTCACCGACTCTTTTCCTTCCAACTATGGGTTAAATGTCAGGACAGATTAGGTTTCCCTTGGTTGGCAACTAGTGTACCACAGGAAGTAGTGGCAATATACTGCAAGAAAATCTTCTGCCCAGTAAGTCATGTTTCTTTCACGATATGATCTCCTAAGCGTGTATCACGTACGGTACGTAACTGACTGACATGACAAGCTTATTTAAATCTAAAAGCCACGACGTCAAATACACGACATCAAATCAGCTTCATTCAACAAAGGCAGAATATGGTGCAAGGTCGATTTTTACATGAAATATTCCGAGTGCTTACGCCCGGGAAAATTTCCCTGTGGTCCCCGCGTACATGGTGTCGGGCTCTTGTGAGATTTTTTCCACACGAGTCTGGGTTCCGAAGTCAGAGAATCCGACAAGGATAGACGGCTTTTGCCTGTCTTTGTATTTACCTGATACCTTTTCGTTGAGGCTGGATGTGGCACAAGACCGATTTTAATGTGGGACCACTGGCTCTGACAAAAGATTTCACCTTGACATTGCAAAATGCAGGGTCATGCTTCCATCTGTTTTCCCCAGACAAGACGCTGTCCTGTCATTTACCTGCTTGCACCCGAGGCGGAACGCGGTATAAGCCCATTTATTGTGGTAAGTCCGACTACTTAAACTCGGACAAAGATTTTCCGTAGACCTTGCAAAAAACTCGTTTCGATTCCTCTCCGTAAGGAAGAAGAGAATCTGCCAATGAGAATTCGCGGCCGAACTCTGAGTATCTACCAGAAACCTCTCTAGTGAGGCCGGACGAGACACAAAGTCTATTATTTAATGTGCGAACTCTGACCCCGTATGTGCGAGCAAACATTTCTCGGAGACCTTGCATAACGCAAGGTCGGGTTTCTGTCTGTTTTTTTCCCCCAGACGAGATTCTACCCTTTGACATAACTTCGTCTTTGTTACTCTCTGCCCAAAAGCAGAGAGTTTAACATGGATAGACGGTGTTTGCAGTCCTGATTTTTAAGCGCAGATTTTATGTGTTACAACGTTTTAAGAATGAGGTACCCAGTGAGGATAGAACTCACAACTCAGTTTGCTATAGGTTCTAGCGAGACAAGCTTGCTAACCATTATACCACGTTGTTTTGCCCCGGTGTTTATAGTACTCTCCAGTCTCACATTCCATTTTCAGATTTATTCACGAGAAGGTGAGTCCTCCTCGTCGCTTGGGGTATTTCGATGACTGCTCTAAATGAAAAGCGAAAGATGACACGTGTTGCTGTATTCGTTGTTAAGCTGAGCAGAATAATTTTCAAGAGAATTAAAACATAATATTGTAATTGTAACGTAATTTATTGCTGGTAATTTGGAATTTTTGCTGCTCTCGGCTCTATTGTTCTACTTTACTGGTAATGACAGTAGTGAAAATTTTGTTTCATATTCTATGTGCAATCAAATAACTAGGCAGAAGTGCCAATCAAAATAGCTGAAAACAACGACGGATACGACTAGAGACGTTCACGTCTTTTTCCTGCTCGAACGCTTCTAAAGAACATGCCAATTTGCTTTGCTATCCTTCGGCATAATCCAATTTGTTATATGCGAAAACTGTTCCAACCAATCCTGTGTTACCGTAATGAAATGAGGTTTTGGCCGCCAGGTGTCCCATCCAGACCCCACAATACAGGAGTGGAGATTTCTGGTTGAGAAAAAAAATAATACAAAAAACATGCAAGCCGATAAAACGTTTATATAAAACAAGCGTAACAGATGCGATGAAAATTTAAAGCAAAGAAAAAATGAAAGACAAAATGATAGACGGAAAAAGAAATTAAGAAATCATTAGAAATCGAACGTTAATAAATTATGTTTGATAAAAGCAACAACAAGAATAAGGAAAAAGACCTAGACATATGCGAGCATTTGTGAATATGAAAAGATTGGCTGTCTTTGGGGTAGTGATGACGAATCGAGAGAATAAGCAACAAAAAACTGACAATACTTGTTTCTTTTTTATATTAAAATTAATTTGAGTGGTCAGCTTTCAGTAATGAAAGGGAATTATGTTTATACTGCTTTTATTTTTAATGCATATTCCAGATATAATAAATTTAAACAAATTGGGAAGAAAGACACCATATCATATAAATTAAATTAAAAAGAATAAAAATCTACACAAACATTAATCATAAAACACACAAAAACAAACACAAAAAAAACGTTAACTTAGAAAGAGCCATTGTAAATATATTTAATAAATAAAAAAGAAACAATACTACAAACCTGAAGAAGCAATACTTAAAAAAAAATTGTTATGGCACGATATTTAAAAAATCATCAAACTAGCAAAACACCTAACGGAAAAAAAACTTGACAATAGCTTATGAAAACTAAAGTAATGAGATATCGGACAATGTATGTTCAAATGTACAACAAAGATGATGAAAAGGTAAAAGCGTATTAGAAACAGATATTAATAAAATTCTGAAACAATATACATATGAATAAATTGCAGAATGTTTAACATCATTATTAGAATTTATAAGAATATACATATGCATTTCTTTTTACCTCTATTGGTCAGGGTATAAAAGATGGCATCAAGCTCCTTTGGCTGTTAATCTAACTTTCTTGAAGATCTTGTTATTTGCAATAATGATGAAAAGTTTCGTAGTTGGAGATATAACAATAAATATGAATAGCTGAATACCCACCAACTGACCTGGCGCGTCTTAGAGCGCTCGACCACGAATGACCAACATTCTTAAAGCCTATATAATAAATCGGTGTCTTCCCCTATGTGGATAGAGGTCGCAGATTCGAATCCTGCCGAATGGCACACATTTTCGTAACAAAAATATATCATAAATAATCAGGCCGTTAGAAAAAATATATAAAATACTTTTTGATTATAAACAGAATATCTACTTAAATACGAGTATCGATCAAAAATAATGTTCAAACAAATCTTTTCGTATATAAAGCTCTACGTTGTATCAAGCACTCTTTATAAAAGTAAATGCATGAACAGTGGGTTTAAAACGTACGTGTTCCATAACTTTCTTAATATATATATACATATGAAATTTAAATTCTAAATTTAAATTCTAAATTTAAATTCTAAATTCAGTTTTTAGGAGAGAAGATATCATTTAAATTATTTTTGATTGATTGATTAATTAATTAAATTTTGAAATATTAAATTTAAACTCCTCTACCTTCCTCTTCCTTTCTCTTATTAATAAGTACCTTTTTGAAGTAAGGATACTTATACTAGCTTAACCCCCAATTTTTTTCTGCAAGTATGTATATATATCTTTTTCCCAGAACCAAAAAACATTTTTTAAATATTTAAAAAAAAAATTTAATTTAAAAAAAAACAATTTTTTTCATAAATTTTATTAATTTTATTTTTAAATTACATCTAGTTTTATAATTAATTTGATCAATTTAATTAAATTTAAATAAATCATATATCAGCTTTTTCCGCCAAATAAAGTTTTTTTCCAAAAATCTTTTTGTCTAATACTTTAACCCATTTATAAACGCTAGTTTTGTTAACACGTCTCTAGCGTCTCTACGAAATTGAATTTTTTCTTTTTTCTCTTTTTTTCCTTTTTCTTCCCTCTCTTTCTATTTTGTTTCGCTCACTTCTCAGTCAAACACCACTTCCGATTTCTTCCGTTACCCCCCTTCCCCTTTGTAAACTTAGACAAAGCCACATTTTTAAATTTTTCACTTACAACTCAACCTAAAAGTAATGTTGTCCAAAATCAAAAAATAGACATTGATTGCTATCTAGTTTTTTGTGATGTAAATTTTTGAACTTCCGCCGGTAATATTTTAATATTCTTATTTCATTTTTGATTTCATTTTGAAATGTGGTAGTTGCCGATGAGATGTGAGATCTCTCTTAGGGATTTCATGTTGAAATGATCATTCAATGATTTGGAACTTCGAAATTTATTTTATTTTTAATTTGCTGACAGGTGGAGGGCTCAATTTAATTAAAATTACAGAGCAAATCTATATAATCAAGACTATATAATAAATAGGTATCTTCCCCTATGTGGATAGAGGTCGCAGGTTATATATATATATAAACAGTATCTAATTTTATGTATATTTACCATAAATTTATTTACATCTTGTTGTGTGGTAGCTAGTACCATGTGACATCCGTTGGCCCAGATGTATGAAGACAATGTGCGTTTAGAATGGGGAATTGTCATTCTCACGAACTTTGTGAAGTAACACCTACTACTGCGAGAAACTGTAAATATTGTATATACCTCTTGGTTGTACTACTCTGGTAATAAATTAGTTTATCTACATTTCACTATGAATATCTTTATTCCATAATACAACACATTTGAATGTTCAAAAGCAACATTTGGCATATTCAAATGTGTGGTATCATGGAATAAAGATATATATATATATATATATATATATATATATATATATGCGTGTGTGTGTGTGTGTGCGCTCGAGCGTGTGGGCGGTGCTGAATTTCTTATCCTAACGTAAATAAAGAATTTTGTTAGAAAATCAATAAAATCCGACATATTTTTAACTTATATGTTAAATATTATTTGTCATGGATACTCATATTTGAGTAGAAGATCTAATTTTATTATTAAACACTATATATCTTCTTCTTCTACGTGCCCTGTCCTTTCAGTACGTAGGTGATTATGGATTCCCGATTCTCTATCCATGGTGGCTTTTAGCACGATTTCTCCTGTTACACCATGCAACCCTCGTTCCATCATCCCACCTGATTAGGTGCTTCAAATATGTTATCCGTTGCTTTCTCCTCTCTTTTTTCCTCTATCTGGCCTGTTAGTATCAGGTTCTCCAAGCCGTCCTTCCTCATTGCATTTCCCAGGAACTTCAGCAGTCTCTTCCTGATGCTCAGTATAAATTTCGTTTTTGTTTCCATCCTTTCCAAAACATCATCATTGCTCACATGCTCGATCCATGTTATTCGCAGTATCTTTCTGTAGAACCACATTTCAGTTGCCTCTTTGATGATATTGCTCAGCATTCACTGCCATATTGAAGAACTGACAACACATAGCAATCCAGTACTTACTTCCTTGTATCTAGCGAAATTGTCTTGTTTCTTAATACCTTACTCAACTTCTGGAATGCTTCCTTCGCCATGCAAACTTGCCTTCGGATCTCTGTGTCGCACATTCCGTCTTCTGTTATAACACTTACCAGGTATTTAAATTTTTGTACCTGCCTGATTCTAGTATCCCCGACCTGTATTTGGTATATTCGGCTGCCTTTTTTATTGATCATGCATTCGGTTCTCTTGCAGTTTATTTGAAGTCCTTTCTTATCACTATCTTCAGCTACCTTCTGTAGGAGGTCTTGTAGTTTTTTTCTGTAAACAGTTTATATATTTTACTGATATTTATATCATATTTTTGTTTTAATCCGAATATTCGAGAAATAAAAATATGCGCACTCTGATAGAATTCAAACCCGCTTCTTCTAGGGAAAATCGTCATTAGATCTGACATACTTTGCACACTGAACAATATAAGACGTCCCGCTCAAACAAAGGCCTAATGGTGATTTTGCAAGTATACCACACCCGATTCAAGTAATATATTTATATGGTCCGTTTCGTATCCTAACTTAAACAAAGAGATTTTTGGGAAATTGATAAAATCCGATATTTTTTAATTATTTTGATACTTTATTTGTGATGGATACTTATATTTGAGCAAATGATCTTTTAACAGTATATATATATATATATATATATATATATATATATATATATAAAAAGGAATTTTTAAAAAATTCTTCTTATTGGCCATATTAATATTGAAAAAGTACACCTGTCGATCGTTTTCGTCTCCACTCATCAGAATTATAAACAGGGAAATATCAAATTTAAAACTGATATTAGTGACATGAATGAACGGGAGGGCAAATTTTGCTCACAGTTATTACATCTGAAGGTGCTAGAAACCCCGCAGAGCAAGCCCAATCAAACACTCCCTTTGTTTACAAAGAGAGGGCCGGCTAGATCTAATAAACAATGTCTCCAAGATATTTAGTCAATATCCACTAGGCCATGTGTCCTTAGTTCTATCCTTAGATACTACTGGACTAAGTGAACTCAAGAAGATCATCGATACAATTAACTAATAATCCTTGGTGTGTTAATAACTCAGAGGGCGTTGCAAAACATCCGTATAGAGCAAGCCAACATTTATTGGACAATACCTCAACGTCAACCCCCCACCATCAATACAATGTTAAAACATTCACCGTTCGCTGCCCGTAACTTCGAGCAAAAGTCATATGTAAAGTGGGTACAGGAAAAAATACAGAGCATCTGTAGTCCATATAAAATCAGGGCTATCTTCAGAAGTGTTACTATATTTCGCGGGTACCTCTTCCGAGTAGAAATTCTAAGAGTAAAGGATATGACTAAGGACTCTCCCCACTCCTTTACTCGACTTTTTATTCAAATGCTAGGCTACAGAAATATTCTAAGCGCACCAAGCATTGAAATGAATACAACATGGGAACATGTTATACGGAGTATTAGACAGAATCATTGGCGTAAAAAAGAGGGCAATAAAAATACTAGAGAAAATCGTTATCATCAAAAATTGCAATATGAACTCTGGTAAAAAACACTACTGAAACATTAGCTTTATAATTCTCAGAAGTTCACTTGTTGTCCTCAAGGAAATAGACGTTGGTTAGTTCAATTGACTTGACCCAAAGAGTTGTGAGTTCAATACCATGCTACAACAGTGGTGAACAAATAACTTAGAGAGTCGGGTTACAAAAAGATAACTCATGACTACCAAAAGACCAGTAATGAGAATTATATTTTTCAGTGAACCTCATTAAGCGTTCTCTTCGAAAATTCTAGTAACTGAAGAAACGTCGTACAAATGGCAACCAAGATTAGGACAATAGTCCGAATAATGTAAATAGTGTAAATACTACTACATCTCAGAAATATAGACAAATAAAAACGTTAAGTATCTCAAACTATCTCCATTTGTCTACTTGCGAATATATCAAAACCCTATAACCCTTTGTCTGAAAATTTTTGTGTATTATTTTCTGTCAGATAATTTAATCTGTTCGATGAATATTTCATTTTCATGACAATACCTTAAAATTATTCTTATTTTTTCTAGAACGAGTAAATGACACTACTATGTCTGCCAGTTATGTGCCATACATGACACGCTTGGGCGGTCATGTCTCGAAAGAGACATGACTGACTGGGCAGAAGATTATCCCGCAGTAGGTTGTCATTGCTTTCTGAGGTAGACTGGTTGCCGAACAAGAGTACAGAACCCAATCTGTCCTGCTATTTAACCCATAACTGGAAGGAAGAGACGGATTAATACCTTTCCCAAGGGTATTTGCGCGTAAGTGAATACACTGGATTCAACTGGAATTCGAACTCGGCTCCCCAGTTTCTCGTTCCGATCCGATATCCACTGTACCACAAAATTTGTTAATAAATTCCTTGTTTTGGTTAAATTACTCGTATGTTTGCTAGTCAGTATCATCCTGTATTAAACTTCATGGGGGGTGTGGGGTTAAATCAGTGTTCATTTTATCCCCCTAAATTTCATTCTACTATAAATCTTTTGAGAAAATAATCTAATAGAAGCAGATCTCAGACAATTAAGTGTCATGTGATACACGCTTAGGTGATCAAATGAAATATGACTGACTGGGCAGAATATTTTCTCGGACTAGGGTAACATTATTTTCTGCGATAGACTGGTTGCCAACCAAGGCTGTAGAACCGAATGTGTTCTTCAATTTAACCAATAGCTGGAGGGAGAAAAGATGGATTAATACCTTTCCCAAATTATTTGGGCATAAGTGAAATTAACGAATTCGATTGGCATTCGACCTCGGCACTTTTATTTCCCTTTTAGAGGCGATATCCACTGCTCCACCTTTCCTTAAAAAGGAAAAAAAACTTAATTGCTGCGATGTTTTTCGTGGCATGACACTAAATCTACCCGATCAAACAGTAGTTTTCTCTATGAAGTAGGACGCAGGTTCGATTTCAGCGAGGGAACACATTTCCTTTAGTATCCTTTTCTCGAATGCTCAAGCCGATGATTTTAATAGATACGGTTTAATCAATAAATCACCCTATAAATCACATAGAAACCCACTGGAAATCGTTTCTTAAAATAACCATGTTAACTACTAGTTTGTATATCATAGAAAGTCTTACTGTTTCAATTAAGGTTATAAAGAGATGAGCATCATAATATAATCCTCAACCCTTCCTTTACTCGAAAGACCATGAAGAACCAACTATGCCATTTGGAAAGTTTGCCTAATTTAAAGATCCAACCATCTAAGTTTTATGACTATCCATAGCACATATTTTCTTCAAATCAATGGGTTCTTTTCGAACAAGTCGAAATAAATACATTTCACTGTTTTGCTAATTAGTAATTGAATTTGTGTTCCGAAATTAAAATATTTCATATGATATTTCTTATATGATTTATAAAATATATATTGATACTCATGTCAGAAGATTTCATACCGAACATGGGGATATAAAAAAAACTGTAATGGATAAAAATCGTACTAAAGGTCAAAAAATAGTATACTTGTTGGTTGTAGTAATGACCTCAGCACAATGTCAAATTGCAAAATATATAGCAATGACTATCAGAAAACTATAATTCACAATGAAATATGTTCAGAATGTTCGTGCTTCAGAAGAAAAAAAATCAGATGTAATTATATTTGAATACCTAGTCAATATTATCAAGGTACTAAACATTGTTCATAGAAAAATATTAATCAGTCTTCATTCATTTTGTGCTTGCAGCTAGAATGATGAATATGTAATGCTTTCTGCTAAACATTATTTATAATATTTCTTTTCTTTATTCTCCACAATCGATTCTAATCTATATGATAAAAATACAATATATAGTCAACTCTCTTTACTTTGTACCCACGGCGACTGTCATTACCTAGTTTTATTTAATATTTATTGATTTGTTCTTTTATTTTGCTACTTACGTCTTCATCAAGAAAGCTAATTGCAAAATAATATTTCAGTTCCTCTTTAAAGATTCCTACCCGCGGCTTCTACTTATGGCCTACATGATTTTGTTTAAATAATTGCATTTATTTAGCAGTGGGTTCGTCAATGTTTAAGGTAAAAATCCAACTTTAGCCACATATATTCACATAAATGTGACCAGACTTATATATGAAATAGTTACATGCCTTTACATCAATTTCTTAAAACGAAACTAATATTCTAACAAATATTTACTTTTTATGTATTATTTAAATAAAGTCTTATTGCAATTCTGTTATATTATTTAAACGGTTCGGGGTTATTTTCTCTTCTTTTTTGCTATGTTTACGATGTTTCGGCTTGTGTACGTTCCGGCCTTTTTCAGGTGCTAGGAATATTGAACTGAACCCATTATTTTGATAACTGGTATACATAATACTCATCCGATGTGTCTCAGCTGCAAATATTTCTCACATAGCCTTAGTTATTATAAACTTAGTCACTGTCTTCTCCCTAAATATACTAATATTTGAATTTGATCACCTTTTACATATAAACTCTGAATACAGTGACTTCTACAACCTGGTAGACCTGGTAGACCATCTCTGTTTTGTTCGTAAGTTTATGGATTCGGTTTTCATATTAGATTGGATGTTCTCATTAGAGTTTAACTCAGTGTTGTTACGCCATACACGTTAATATAACTGAATGAGTATTATGTACACCAGTGATCAAAATAATGTGGCTAAAGTTGGATTTTTACCTTAAACATTGACGAACCCACTGCTAAATAAATGCAATTATTTAAACAAAATCATGTAGGCCATAAGTAGAAACAGCGGGTAGGAATCTTTAAAGAGAAACTGAAACATTATTTTGCAATTAGCTTTCTTGATGAAGACGTGAGTAGCAAAATAAAAGAACAAATCAATAAATATTAAATAAAACTAGGTAATGACAGTCGCCGTGGGTACAAAGTAAAGAGAGTCGACTATATATTGTATTTTTATCATATAGATTAGAATTGATTGCGGAGAATAAAGAAAAGAAATATTATAAATAATGTTCAGCAGAAAGCATTACATATTCATCATTCTAGCTGCAAGCACAAAATGAATGAAGACTGATTAATATTTTTCTATGAACAATGTTTAGTAC
This sequence comes from Ascarosepion bandense, assembly GCA_037127315.1. Classification (NCBI taxonomy): domain Eukaryota; kingdom Metazoa; phylum Mollusca; class Cephalopoda; order Sepiida; family Sepiidae; genus Ascarosepion; species Ascarosepion bandense. The sequence continues at coordinate 3,604,426 of JBBBDQ010000324.1, read as the reverse complement.
CTTGATAATATTGACTAGGTATTCAAATATAATTACATCTGATTTTTTTTCTTCTGAAGCACGAACATTCTGAGCATATTTCATTGTGAATTATAGTTTTCTGATAGTCATTGCTATATATTTTGCAATTTGACATTGTGCTGAGGTCATTACCACAACCAATAAGTATACTATTTTTTGACCTTTAGTACGATTTTTGTCCATTACAGATTTTTGATATCCCCTTGTTCGGTATGAAATCTTCTGACATGAGTATCAATGTATATTTTATAAATCATATGAGAAACATCATATGAAATATTTTAAGTTCGGAACACATATTCAATTACGAATTCGCATAACAGTAAATGTATTTATTTCGACTTGTTCAAAAAGAACCCATTGATTTAAAGAAAATATGTGCTATAATTTAAAAATAAATGGATAGTCATAAAACTTAGATGGTTGGATCTTTAAATTAGGCAAACTATCCAGATGGCATAGTTGGTTCTTCATGGTCTTTCGAGTAAAGGAAGGGTTGAGGATTACATTATGATGCTCATGTTTTTATAACCTTAATTGAAACAGTAAGAATTTCTGTGACATACAAACTAGTAGTTAACATGGTTATTTTGAGAAACGATTTCCAGTGGGTTTCTATGTGATTTATAGGGTGATTTATTGATTAAACCGTATCTATTAAGATCATCGGCTTGAGCATTCGAGAAAAGGATACTAAAGGAAATGTGTTCCCTCGCTGAAATCGAACCTGCGTCCTACTTCACAGAGAAAACTACTGTTTGATCGGGTAGATTTAGTGTCATGCCACGAAGAACATCGCAGCAATTAAGGTTTTTTTCCTTTTTAAGGAATGTTGGAGAAGTGGATATCGCCTCTAAAAGGGAAATAAAAGTGCCGAGGTCGAATGCCAATCGAATTCGTTAATTTCACTTATGCCCAAATAATTTGGGAAAGGTATTAATCCATCTTTTCTCCCTCCAGCTATTGGTTAAATTGAAGAGCACATTCGGTTCTACAGCCTTGGTTGGCAACCAGTCTATCGCAGAAAATAATGTCACCCTAGTCCGAGAAAATATTCTGCCCAGTCAGTTATATTTCATTTGATCACCTAAGCGTGTATCACGTGATACTTAATTGTCTGAGATCTGCTTCTATTAGATTATTTTCTCAAAAGATTTATAGTAGAATGAAGTTTAGGGGGATAAAATGAACATTGTTTTAACCCCCCACCCACCATGAAGTTTAATGCAGGATGATACTGACTAGCAAACATACGAGTAATTTAACCAAAACAAGGAATTTATTAACAAATTTTGTGGTACAGTGGATATCGGATCGAAACTAGAAACCGGGGAGCCGAGTTCGAATTCCAGTTGAATCCAGTGTATTCACTTACGCGCAAATACCCTTGGGAAAGGTATTTATCCGTCTCTTCCTTCCAGTTATGGGTTAATTAGCAGGACAGATTGGGTTCTGTAGTTTTGTCCGACAACCAGTCTACCGCAGAAAGCAATGACAACCTACTACGGGATAATCTTCTGCCCAGTCAGTCACGTCTCTTTCGAGACATGATCGCCTAAGCGTGTATCACGTATGGCACATAACTGACAGACACAGTAGTGTCATTTACTAGTTGTAGAAAAAATAAGAATAATTTTAAGGTATTGTCATGAAAATGAAATATTCATCGAACAGATTAAATTATCTGATATAAAATTATGCACAAAAATTTTCAGACAAAGGGTTATAGGGTTTTGATATATTCGCAAGTAGACACATGGAGATAGTTTGAGATACTTAACGTTTTTATTTGTCTATATTTCTGAGATGTAGTAGTATTTACACTATTTACATTATTCGGACTATTGTCCTAATCTTGGTTGCCATTTGTACGACGTTTCTTCAGTTACTAGGATTTTCGAAGAGAACCCTTAATGAGGTTCACTGAAAAATATAATTCTCATTACTGGTCTTTTGGTAGTCATGAGTTATCTTTTTGTAACCCGACTCTCTAAGTTATTTGTTCATCACTGTTGTAGCATGGTATTGAACTCACAACTCTTTGGGTCAAGTCAATTGAACTAACCAACGTCTATTTCCTTGAGGACAACAAATGAACTTCTGAGAATTATAAAGCTAATGTTTCAGTAGTGTTTTTTACCAGAGTTCATATTGCAATTTTTGAAGATAATGATTTTCTCTAGTATTTTTTATTGCACTCATTTTTACGCCAATGATTCTGTCTAATACTCCGTATAACTGGTTCTCATGTTGTATTCATTTCAATGCTTGGTGCGCTTAGAATATTTCTGTAGCCTAGCATTTCAATAAAAAGTCTAGTAAAAGAGTGGGGAGAGTCCTTAGTCATATCCTTTACTCTTAGAATTTCTACTCGGAAGAGGTACCCGCGAAATATAGTAACACTTCTGAAGATAGCCCTGATTTTATATGGACTACAGATGCTCTGTATTTTTTCCTGTACCCACTTTACATATGATTTTTGTTCGAAGTTGCGTGCAGCGGAGCATCACTTTTTTAACATTGTATTGATGGTGGGGGGTTGACGTTGAGGTATTGTCCAATAAATGTTGGCTTGCTCTATACGGATGACTTGCAACGCCCTCTGAGTTATTAACACACCAAGGATTATTAGTTAATTGTATCGATGATCTTTTTTGAGTTCACTTAGTCCAAGTAGTATCTAAGGATAGAACTAAGGACACATGGCCTAGTGGATATTGACTAAATGTCTTGGAGACATTGTTTATTAGATCTAGCCGGCCCTCTCTGTGTAAACAAAGGGAGTGTTTGATTGGGCTTGCTTTGCGGGGTTTCTAGCACCTTCAGATGTAATAACTGTGAGCAAAATTTGCCCTCCCGTTCATTCATGTCACTAATATCAGTTTTAAATTTGATATTTCCCTGTTTATAATTCTGATGAGTGGAGACAAAAACGATCGACTGGTGTATTTTTTCGATATTAATATGGCCAATAATAAGAATTTTTTAAAGTCCTTATTATATATATATATGCAGAAGAAGAAGATCATCTTCTCAAATATAAGTATCCATCACAAATAAAGTATCAACATAATTAGAATATGTCGGATTTTATCAATTTCCTAAAAAACTTTCTTTAAGTTAGGATACGAAACAGACCATATAAACATATTACCTGAATCGGGTGTTGTATACTTGCAAAATCACCATTACGCCTTTGTTCGATCGGGACGTCTTACATTGTTGAGCGACCAAAATATGTCAGATCTAATGACGATTTTCCCAAGGAGAAGCGGGTTTGAATTCTATCAGAGTGCGCATATTTTTATAACAATATTTCTCGAATATTCCGATTAAAACAAAAATATGATATAAATATCAATAAAATATATAAACTGTTTGCAGAAAAAAACTACAAGACCTCCTACAGAAGGTAGCTGAAGATAGTGATAAGAAAGGACTTCAAATAAACTGCAAGAGAACAGAATGCATGGTCATCAATAAAAAAGGCAGCCGAATATGCCAAATAAAGGTCGGGGATACCAGAATCAAGCAGGTACAAAAATTTAAATACCTGGTAAGTGTTATAACAGAAGACGGAATGTGCGACACAGAGATCCGAAGGCAAGTTTGCATGGCGAAGGAAGCATTCCAGAAGTTGAGTAAGGTATTAAGAAACAAGACAATTTCGCTAGAAACAAGGAAGTAAGTACTGGATTGCTATGTGTTGTCAGTTCTTCAATATGGCAGTGAATGCTGAGCAATATCATCAAAGAGGCAACTGAACTGTGGTTCTACAGAAAGATACTGCGAATAACATGGATCGAGCATGTGAGCAATGATGATGTTTTGGAAAGGATGGAAGCCAAAACGAAATTTATACTGAGCATCAGGAAGAGACAGCTGAAGTTCTTGAGAAATTCAATGAGGAAGGACGGCTTGGAGAACCTGATATTAACAGGCCAGATAGAGAAAACAAGAGACAGGAGAAGGCAACGGATAACATATTTGAAGGACCTAATCAGGTGGGTTGATGGAACGAGTGTTGCATGGTGTAAGAGGCAGATCGTTAAAATGTTAGTAACAGTATTAGTAGTAGTAGGAACAACAATAATAATAATAATAATAATAATAATAATAATAATAATAACATAAACAGATGAAACAATGGTGGCAAGACAAACCTCTGCATGCCCAATATCTACAACGTGCCAATAAATCCAATGTTGACAAAGTTGATACTCATCGATGGTTATGTGTATCTGGATTAAAGTCTGAGACTGAAGGGTTTATTCTTGCAGCGCAAGACCAAAGTCTTTTCACGCGGAACATTCAGGCAAATATTATACATAATAATGTGGATCCAAAATGCAGGTTCTGTGATAAACAATAGACCATCTAATCTCAGGATGTTCTGTACTTGCTCAAATGAATATAAAAATCGTCAAGATAGAGTGGGGCAATATTTACATTGGACAATGTGCAAACACTATGCAAAATATATAAACAAACACTGGTATGAACACCACCCAGTTTCTGTTACAGAAATAGAAGATATCACCATTCTATAGGATTACGCCATCTACATAGACAGAAAAATTGAAGCAAATTGGCCGGACATTATTGTTAAAAACCAGATAGAAAAAAATTTGCCTAATAATTGATATTACTTGTCCAGCGGTTTGCAACCAAGAAAAGAATTCGAAAAACTGTCAAAATATAAAAACCTGGATACTGATATAGAAAAATGTGGAAATTGAAAACAAGAATCGTGCCAGTGATAGTAGGTGCAATTGGAATGATAAAATATGGAACAAAACAACACATTGAAACAATTCCTGGAAACCCCAGCTTAAGAGATATACAAAAAGGAGAACTTTGTCTATGTAACGCTAGGGATGTTAGAGGAGATAGAAAAAACATGAAATGGAGTCATAACAACACACCACGACCTTCCTTAAGTCTTCCCGGAGACTTGGTAAGTTGTGCGACCATAGCAGAAATGAAATATGATGAAAAATGACAACATAATAATAATAATAATAATAATAATAATAATAATAATAATAATAATAATATTTAAAGTAAATAGGCCGGACATTATTGTAAAAACCAGAAAGAAAAAACTTTCTTATTAATTAATATGGCTTGCCCGCGGATTGTAACATAGGAAAAAAATGCGTAAAACCGTCAAAATATAAAGACCTGAGAATTGAAATAGAAAAATGTGGAAATTAAAAACAAGAACCGTGCCAGTGGTAGTCGGTGCACTTGGAATGATAAAAAATGGAAAAAAAACACATTGAAAGAATCCATGGAAACCCCAGCGTAAGAGATATTCAAAATAGAGCCCACACACTAAAGAAAACTTTGTGTATATAACGCTTGGAATATTAGGGAAGATAGAAAAAAAACATGAAATGAAACCATAGCAACCAACATACCCTGCTTTAGGTTTGCCTGCAGACTTGGTAGAAACTGCGATCATAAGGAAATGTGGTGAAAAATGAAATATTAATAATCAGACATGCTGGATTTCAATTTCCTATTTAAATATTAATTAAGTCAAAAAATACAGAATTAATGCTTCCGATAAAAAATAGTTAACAATTACTATTATGGCAGATGACATATTGCTCAATTCTTGAATTCATTGATAAATATCTCCATATTTTTTATAGATTTATTGATATGTATCGATTTTCTAGATAAATATTTGAGTGATGTCGTTTCTTCTGTTCTGTTTCTTTCTTTTCTGATTTTACCAAAGTTGGTGGTCTTCAAGAGGAGTCTTGTGTGGAGAAGACACAGAAGTAAGCGAGAATCGTTTTTCTCAATTGAATGTGCCTTTTGAATCCTCTGACTTGTTCGTGACCCTTAAGCACATCACTGTGCATATTAGCTTTCTGGAGATCGATAACACTTCGAACCCACTTGATGCTCACAAATTTGACGCCAGTTCTACTTTGCATAGCAACAAGAATCATTTCGACTCCACATATAACGACCACGTGACGCAGCATTCAAATCCTGACTGCAAAATAACGACTTAAAATACTTTCCACTTGTCCGTTTGTATTTTAGAATGTATTGTAAAATATACAGTTACCTTAGCTTGGCAATTTTTCAAAGTAGCAAACTACTGAGTAGGTTTTTTCATAGTGTGGTACTAAGGAAATATAACGGGGACTAGTCTTTTAAGTAGGTAAAGGTTCTACTGTAGAAAATCAATAATAGCAAAAGTTTAAACAGCAACAATTTAAAATAAAAATATATTCTATCCTTGGTATTGCTCTTTGGTTACTTATTAAGAATATTCATTTTATATCTATCTCATTTAACCATTCGTCTTTTGCTTGCTTGAACTTATTTTAAATATATTTATTCAATATCCCACCATTTTAAGACAGAATTTGCATCTTTCTATATTTCTACGATGTGGTAGTATTTACAGTATTTACATTTATTGTCGTCATGTTTGTTGCCATTTGTGCGATGTTTCAACCGTCATATGCTCCAGCCTTTTTCAGGTGCTAGGAATTTCGAACCAAACTATTTATTATAATCACTGGAGTATATGAATACCATTCCTTGCGTAAATCCTCGATTGGAATTCATGAGTTATCTCTCTCTAACCCTGCAATTTACTTGTTCACCACTGCTGTAGCCTGGTATTGAATTCACAACTCTAAGAGTCAAGTCAGGAACTAAGCAACGTCTATATCCTCTGGGTTATATGTCCTTAAGAACACATGGCCCAGTGGATATACCCCAGTGATTGTAATGAAGCGTTCGGTTCAAAATTCCTAGAATCTGAAAAAAGACGAAGCGTACAACGGCTGAAACGTTGTACAAATAGCAACAAAGATGAGGAAAATAGTCCGAATAATGTAAATACAGAATTCGCAGTCTCATATTTATTAAAAATCACTTATCAGAAAGTTCAATTTTTTCATATTTTGTTTTATTTCTTGCGTGGCTGCCCACACACAAGAAATAAGATACCCATCTTTGTAAATTTCAAAATTAATCTCACTGGATCAGCAAGGACATTGTTTAAAGGCAAACGACGTAAAAAGACTGGGTGAGTTATAGACGAATAATATTGTTTTAGTTTCTTGTGCATTTCTATTTCTAAATTGATTGTTGATGGTTTTGTTTATATTTTTTTAAATTTATTCTATTCATCGTTAAAATTTCTACAATCAAATTATACATTCTTCGAATAGGGTGTCAGTTACTGTCCATTTTTGTGTACCAATAAACAAGTATTCTACACGTAATTTACGTCATCTAAATTTAAGCTCGACAACCATTTCGTGTTCATAGTATCTTTCATTTTTTCATTTCATTTAGGTCCTTTTTTTTTTTTTTTTTTTTAAACATTTCACCCCGAGCAACGCAGAAACGCCACTGATGTGCAGGGGGTTACATAACTGTAGAAAGATTAATTAGAAAAGAGTGAGGAGTTGAAGCTAGTTAGAAAGGAACAATAGAAAGCTGAGAAAGCAGGTGCAATGACAGATACATGGGCGGAGAGAAAGTGAAGATTATACAGGGGAGGGGAGAGAACTAGAGTCCAGTGGTTAGTAGGTGAGTATTAACTTTGCATTTAAATTTCTGGAGGTCGTAGCCGTCAGGAAAGCAAGAATACGGGAGTGAGTTCCACAGGCGGGAAGTGCGAGAGAGTAAGCTGCAGGAGTAGAATTGTCGTCTGCATTTGGCTAACCTGACTGTGAATGGGTGGGACCCAGTTGCCAGTCTGGTTGCACGGGTAAAAACCTGTTGAGGAGGCATCAGTGACTTAAGCTCATCCGAACAGAAGCCATGAAAGTATTTATAGAAGAGACAGAGGGAGGCCACATTTCGACGATGGGAAAGTGGCTGCAGTCGAGTCGCCAGATCAGTACCTATCACATGACAGACTCTCCTTTGGAGCTTGTCAAGAACACTGAGGAGAACGGTAGGGGCACCTGACCATAAATGGCAGCAGTACTCCATGCACGGACGGATGGTTGACTTGTATATATGCAGGATGGATTCAGGTGGAAAAAACATCCTGGATCGACATAGTAACCCAATCTTCTTAGCAGTAGATGTTGCTATGGATTCAATATAGTGGTTCTATTTGAGGTCTGAGGACAGGGTAAGTCCGAGGAGGCGTAGTGTATTACTCTCCGGGAGAATCATCTGGTCCATGCTTATGGGAGGCAGAAGAGGTTGCCTGTAATGGTTGAGAGACAACAGCTTGGCCTTAGAGGAATTGAAGTTGACAAGCCACTTCTTGCCCCAGTTCACCACAGAGTGTAGATCCCGTTCAAGGTCAGCAGCGAGATTATGTCTGTCCGCCACGACAGGTTTCTTACTGGAGCGGGAGTATATTGTAGTGTCATCTGCGTAGATGCCTACTTGGGACTTGATCTCATCTGGGAGGTCGTTGATGAAAATAAGGAAGAGCGTCGGGCCCAGGATAGAGAGTTGTGGGACACCAGCATTCGTGCTGTAGAACGAAGAGGCACGCCCATTCAGAACGACCTTCATTTTGCGGTTATTTAAGAAAGCTTGGATTAGGTCAAGCAGGCGACCGGTAATACCATAACGGCGTAGTTTGCATAGGAGGCCAGGGTGCTAAACCCTGTCGAAAGCCTTGGAGATGTCCAGAGCAACCGCGCGAGCCTCGTCAGACTCATCAAGGGCCTGTAGCATGTACTCCGTTACAGTTGTTAGCAGGTCGGCTGTGGACCTGTCAAATCGGAATCCATATTGCCTGTCGGAGAACAATTTGTGGGCGGTGAGATGATGAATTATTTCAGCATTAATTATAGCCTCGAATACTTTCCCGAATATCGGTAGAAGACTGATAGGGCGATAGTTGGATGGGTCCGAGGGTTCACCACAGTTCTTAAAGACATGATCGACTGAGGAGAATTTCCAGCATGCAGGAAAGCAGGAAGCAGAAAGTCAGTAGTTAAACAGTTTAGAGAGGACAGTGGAAAGTTCAGTTGCACACCTCTTAAGGACTATCACCGGGATTCCATCGTCTCCACACGCCTTATGGGGGTCGAGTTTTGAAATTACTCTGGATACTACTGTCGGGGTAATATATACGTCGTGCAGTTTGGCCTCAGTTCTAATAGGGAAGTCGGGTGGGTGCACTCCGGACGAGTCGAATGTGGAGTTGGATGAGAATCTGCGGGCAAAGCACTCAGCTTTGTCCGCAGATGACGTGAGAACCTCAAATCCATGGATTAAAGAAGGTATTGAGGATTTCCTATTGTTGAGCACTCGTTTACAAATCCTCCAATAGTCCTTGGAGCCAAACTTGCGGTCAGCTATGTGCTGTCGCATTCTCTCAGCAAACAACTGTTTGGCGTCATTTAGGGTTCTCTTGTACTCACTGCGAGCAGATGTGAACAGGCGCCTATGGTGATCAGTTGGCTGTCTCCGGAATAGACGGAAGTAATGGTTCCTGTGGGCAATGGCGGCTGAGCAGGCCGGAGAGAACCACGGAGAGGAATGAGGTTTTAAGCAATACTTCCTGGTGGGTATGAAGGCATCAATGCCAGCTTTCACCCATGACGAGACCTCAGAGGCACAGTCATCAACTGATAGGTCAAACACTTTTCCCCAAGGGACGTCGCAGAGGAAATCGCGAAAGGCATCCCAGTCAGCTTTTTGGTAGAGGCAGGATGTTCTTTAAGTAGGGGGCTCCTGGGGGGAGTGAGATTGGAAAGAAATACTGAGGGAGACTACAGCGTGGTCGGAGTTGCCGAGAGGGCAAAGCTGCGAGACTTGACAGGCGTTGGGCGCAGAGGTGAAACATATATCTAGCAGTGAGGAATGACCCGAGGGTGTGCTTGGGAAGCGAGTGGGGAAGTCCACCACTTGCGTAAGGGATTGGGAAATAGCAAAGTTCATGGCGTGAATGCCCGCCGAACCAGTAACGGCGTTTTCAAGCCACTCAGAATGATGGGCATTGAGGTCTCCAAATACAAATATGTGGGCAAATGGGTGATAGGATATAGCCTTATCTATGTCGCCGGCAATGCTTTCTAGTAGGGAGGAGGGAGAACGGTAAAGGAAGATTAGGTAGCTAACCGAACTGAGGAGAGACAAGCGGAGGCATATGTATTGGTGGTCAGTAGATTCGAGTGAAGTCACCTTAGTTATGGGGAGGTAATGTCTTATGACTGAATTGGGGCTTTGATATTTTCTTTATTGCTGTAAAATATATTTCTTGTTTGGTGTTTTCCGAATATGGTATATATACCAAATATTTGGTCTTATTAAACGTCTTTAATTTTACAAAATGAAATCTAAAATTCGCCACTAACTAGACAGAACTCATATTTTACATATTACTTATAATGATTCAACGTTAAAGTCCCTTATTAATGTTTAAATATATTTAATATCAGTGGCCATATTTTTTAGAATTTCTAAACTAATTTTGTTATCTGAATTGTTTCCATTATGCAGTGTATTTTGACGAAAATTTCTCTAGCAAAGACATGATTCGAAAAGACTTAAATGTGATGAGAAAGGCACTTCAACAATAGAAAAACAAGAGATCTGTTTGAATGAAGCCAAAAGACATTGACATTGTCTGACAATAAAAAAAATCCTGATAGAGGTGAAAAGGAAAAAAAAAACATTTGTATGGTTAGACAAATGATTGACAATAAAAAAAAAAGAGACAACTTAAATAGAATCAATCATTTTCTTGTTTATTTATCTTGCTTTTTCATGACTCTAGTTTCTAATATTTGCCAGGGACTTTTCTTTTTCTTTTTTCCGTCTTCTCATTTCTTGACGCCCCCCTCGGCTTCTGTTGCATCCGGCATAGACGACACCCGGCGGAAAGACTGGCGGGCAAGATTTTATGTTACAATGCATAAAGCTAAAAACAATAGTCTGAAAAATGGAATAATCGAGAGCTTTTGTCTTAGAATTTTTAGATTATAGCGGAAAATCATCCAAAAACAACAAAAATGAAAACAGGCAAAAAAAAAAAACTGTAGGGGGATATTGAAACCGCACTTCAGAATTTAATGTGATGCAGTTCTTCGAAGAATCTATTGGCCAAACCTAAGCTTAAAAAATCAAAAGATAATAGTCAAAAATGTATTAAACGGGAAAAGTTTAACATTCATACTCTCAAAAAATGGAATATCAAAATAATTTTTCTTTTGACATCGATATTACTGTACATATCATCAGCAAATTTTATTCTGTAAATATCTATATTTAGAATTTAATAAAACAAAAATAGGAGAAACAGGATCTATGTATTTTTTTAAATCTCGAATTAAAAACAAATGTGAGAAATATAATTCTATTATATTATTTATTTGCAAGTACAATTTATATTTACAAATATATAAAATATTTGAAGATATTATAATGCACTATTTATTATTTAAGATATTATGAAGCATCAGGCTTGCCTCTCAGAGAGTAAAACACTATGCCTCCTTGGTCTCACACTTTCAGCGGACCTCAATTGGAATGACTATATCGAATCCATTGCTAAATCCGCTGCTATGAAAGTCGGTTCTCTGTGCAGGGCCCGGAGGTTTTTTCCGCCTGAATCTATCCTGCACATTTATAAATATACCATCCGCCCGTGCATTGAATATTGTTGCCATATCTGGTCGGGTGCCCCTGCTATTCTCCTTAGGCTTCTCGACAAGGTACAGCGGAGGGTCTGTAATGTGATTGATACCGACTTAGCAGACCGCCTGAAGACTCTCTCTCACCGGCGCGAAGTGGCTTCCCTGTGTCTCTTCTATAAATACTTTCACGGCTTCTGCTCCAATGAACTTAGATCACTGGTGACCCCTAGGTTCGAATTTGCACGAGATAGTAGATTAGCAACTAGATCCCACCCTTTTACGGTGAAACCGATAAAATGCAACCGCAACTTCTACTCCAACAGTTTCTTTTCTCGCACTTCCCGACTGTGGAATTCCCTTCCACAAGACTGCTTCCCCGACGGCTACAATCTCCAGGAGTTTAAATGTAAGGTCAATAGACACCTCCTAACAAACTTCCATTCTTTCAAACACTCTTCCCACCCACCCAACTATCTATCAACCCCCTTCTGACATTTCCTATATCTAACCACTCTTCCTATTTATCTCCCCCTATGTAGCCCCAAGCGCAATAGTGGCAGTGGAGTGCTTTGCTTGGGGTGAAATGATTAAAAAAAAATGAAGTAATTACTCGGATTTTTTAAAATAAATCTATAAAGACGCATATTAAAAAAAGAGCAAGAGTATTTAAATAAAAAATATAACACCAGCAAATGGAATTATGAATTAAAAGAAATGCATTGTCTATCTTTTTGTCTATTTGATTTTGCCACATAAATTCAGAAAAGTATTTTTTGAGAATTTCAACCTATATGATTTTTCAAATCGTGAATTGGCAACAAAATATTTAAACGCTATTTATTCTTTAGACTGTTTAATTGCATAAGTCAGTTAGTTAAGTGCCATACGTGATACACGCTTGGGCAATCATGTCTCGAAAGAGACATGACTGACTGGGCAGAAGATTATGCCGCAGTAGGTTGCCATTGCTTTCTGCGGTAGACTGGTTGCCGAACAAGGCTATAGAACCCAATCTGTTCTGTTATTTGACTCATATCTAGAGGGGAAAGAAATGTATTATATTATTATGTAGTAATTAATGGGGGATCGGTTTCCTATTGTTATGAAGTAATAAACTGATCCCCCACTTTATGACCAGTAGAAGCCTTCATCATTATTCCAACTATTATATTCAGTCAGTCAGGTAAGTGCCATACGTGATACACGCTTGGGCGATCATGTCTCGAAAAAGACATGACTGACTGGGCTGAAGATTATCCCGCAGTAGGTTGCCATTGCTTTCTGCGGTAGACTGGTTGCCGACCAAGGCTATAGAACCCAATCTGTCCTGTTATTTAACCCATAACTGGAAGGAAGAGACGGATTAATACCTTTCCAAAGGGTATTTGCGCGTAAGTGAATGCAATGTATTCAACTGGAATTCGAACTCGGCTCCCCGGTTTCTCGTTCCGAGCCGATATCCCCTGTACCACAACGCACATACATATGCAGTGTTTAATATATTATTTGTCGAGAGAAAAAAAGAATGCACAAATCCCGGTGCATATGCTTACGTTTTATTGAAACACTAAAAATAGGATTGTAAAAGAATGAAAGGTTTTATGGGCATAATAGTGTTGTCATGATAAAAAAATTTGCTTTGATACAGCGTTTCTTTTAGAAAAAAAGCCGCTACTTGGGCAAACTGATTTTTCTTTGATATTTATTTTAGATTAAAAATTGTAAAATTTGTCAGTAAAATGACAATAATAACAACGCTATTAGAACACCAGACAGCAGCAAACTCTCTTGACTCGCACTCAACGACTAGTTTTCTAATTTACATGAAACCCTAATGACAAGATACCGCGGTATTTTACGCATTCTTGTTGATTTGCTTGTGGATTGTAGCTATCGATAAATTGTCCTCAATACAATCTATTGATATTTCTTGTTGCCAAACAAATAGCTTATCTGCTGTGGACATCGTTTTTCTTGGTCAAATAAAAGCTTTCTCATCCGTAATCCCTTTGCACAAAAGCTGTTTTAAGTTTGCCGGAGAGTACAAGATATGTCAGTGGAGATAGACAAGCCATATTCTTCACCTGGACACTAAGCAATAGAAAAGGATCTTATTCAATGATATTGTCAGTGCGATACATCATTGTCTTCTCATTGGCCTCGTTATACTTGCATGAAATCTGCTACAACCGCAGCGAACGTTTGAAATGTCTGATCTTGATTCATTCAAGTTTCTAAAGTTAATACGGAATAATTCTGCTATTGTGGCCATTTCACAGCTGGTCCTTTGAAGCCGTCTTATTACCGACAGCTGCTAAAGGCAATTCAAAGCGACACAATCGTTTCTGTGGAGGGTGAATGGGTATAGGGAGAGAGTGGTGAGGTTCTTAGCCACATTTAGAAATTAACTAAGCAAATCGAATATTGTTATCTAACTTACGCATTACTTGCCCGCATTTACATAGAAGTACACTCGTGCAAAGAATTCGGTATGACCTTTTCTTAGGCAAGTGTTTCTAGGAATGTGAAATCTGTAACTAAAGATCTATTAAGAAAAGAAAATACACGGTTTCTTTGATTATTGCGTTTTCAATTAAACTCGTTGAGAAATTCTCCAAAGATTCGCTACGTGCAAGTGGGTTTCAAGGAAAGACAAATTTATCCATACAAAAAAACAAAAAACGGCCAAGTCTCAATTCTAAAAGGATGCACAGTGCAGGACAGTGAATATCGGCTCACAATCAGTAGATCGAAGAGCAGATTTCGATTTATAATTGATATTTGTTGCATTTATTTGCGGGTAAATTTTCT
>JBBBDQ010000324.1:3555000-3585000 GCA_037127315.1 Ascarosepion bandense | reverse complement strand
CAAAATTTGAATAAATCAAGCTTCTCACTATAACCAAATATTAAAAAATACCTTAAAAACCCACATTTCTTTTCATTAAATAACCCATAGAGGTTAATATGCCGTTAAAAAAAAATCAAAATTTGAATAAATCAAGCTTCTCACTATAACCAAATATTAAAAAATACCTTAAAAACCCACATTTCTTTTCATTAAATAACCCATAGAGGTTAATATGCCGTTAAAAAAAAATCAAAATTTGAATAAATCAAGCTTCTCACTATAACCAAATATTAAAAAATACCTTAAAAACCCACATTTCTTTTCATTAAATAACCCATAGAGGTTAATATGCCGTTAAAAAAAATCAAAATTTGAATAAATCAAGCTTCTCACTATAACCAAATATTTAAAAAATACCTTAAAAACCCACATTTTCTGGCATTAATTAACCCATAGAGGTTGATATGCCGTTAAAAAAAATCAAACTCCTATTAATATTAATGATGACAAGAAAGACAATGATTCTAATAAGAATGTGTCCAATAAAAGCGGGACCCTGAAGAACAAGAGCTTCATTCTAGAGCGTCAAACTTCTTCTTTTATGTGCCTCGACCTTCAGAACGTAAGCGACCATGGCTTTCAACGTTTCCCTATCCCTGGTGGCTCTTAGCACGCCTTCTCTTGTTACACCACAAAACCCTCGCCCCACCATCCACCTGATTAGGTCTTCAAATATGTTATCTGCTGCGTTCCTCTATCTCTTTTCTCCTCTATCTGGCCTGTTAGTATCATATTCTCTAAGCCCTCCTTCCTCATTGCATGTCCCAGGAAATTCAGCAGTCTCTTCTTGATGCGCAATATTAATTTTCTTTTCGTATCCATCATTTCCAAAACCTCATCATTGCTCACATACTCGACCCTTGATACCCGCAACGTCATTGTGTAGAACCACATTTCATTTGCTTCAAGTCTCTCATTCATCTTTGATGATATTGTCCAGCATTCACTGCCATATTAAAGAACGGACAACACATAGCAATCCAGTCCTCTCTTCCTTGTTTCTAGCGAAATTGTCCTGTTTTTAATACTTTACTCAGTTTCTGGAATGCTTCCTTCGCCATGCCAATTCGCCTTCGGATTTCTGTGTCGCACTTTCCGTCTTCTGTTAGAACACTACCCAGACATTTAATCTTCTGTACCTCTTGATGTTAGTATCTACGACTTGTATTTGGCATATTGGGCTACCCTTTTTACTGATGACCATGCATTCGGTTTTCTTGCAGTTTGTTTGTAGTCCTTTTTATAAAGAGTAATAAGAGGGGCAGCTTTTTAATTTAGGTACGAGACGGCAAAAGACCAGATAGTAGCATATGAAGTCCTATCCTGGATGACGACGAAAGCATATGTTTGCCTTCTTTATTAAGTAGTGCCAAATACTGGTTACCTCCTTCGAAAATATGAGCAGAGAATAGATCTTAAAGATGAATAATTTAGCTTTCGGCTGCATTTTCTGCTGTTTGTAACTGTTGCTATCAGAAAATGCCGGTGGCTAACTAAAAACTACTGGTTACCACTCTTCTATCTGTTCAAAGTAGAGGAGCTCTTGAATTCCTGATACTGCCTCATCTGGTAATCATCGGCCTGCCAGCGACACTGACTGATGGTAAAAATCCACCACTTGGGTTTCGACCCATATTCCCCTCTAAACCGTATCCTTGTACTAGTGTATATAAGGGAACGATGATGAGAATGACGTGTTGTTGGTAAGGGCAGAAGGAAAACGCAAGCACCAAGACCTCAGTCCCCTGATGCACCCTGGTAACAGGTACCACACCCTCTTTAAAAATGACCTTCAGGCTTTGCACTCACCTTTACACATGACATATCTGCAGAAGACGCCTGAACCAATTTGAGAAAAATCCAGAAGCACCGTAAGCTAAAAGGGTTATGGATGCCAAGCAAAAACATACAACTAATTCAGTCAGGTGTTGGGTCCCTCGGTCTCAGACACGATCATTGACACCAGTTATATAAAAAAATGACCACTTATAGGAAAAGATCTGTCGTTTTCAAGTTCTTTCCACTCCAGACACACTAGTCCCTATACGGACACCTATATCTTCTCAGTCTCTATATAAAAAAGGTTCCTCTAAAAGGCAAACACTGCAGATAAATAGGATAAAAAATCAATCTGCTGTAATAAAACTCGGAGAAGACTTCTGCTGTGTATCCCAAGAACAAGGAGAAAAGATTTTAATCCAGTCCAAAATTTAACGCAGTATTTGAACTTGAAGATCAAAAAAGCTTTCAAACTGCATTCGCTGTGATGGCAAAGTTGAAACCCTAGTTAGCACGATCTTTGGCTGCAGCGCCGTAGTCCCTTTTAGCAAGTTAGTTTCGCATGTTGCGCGATAAGATTTTTCTTCTTCGACTAAGGTTCCGTCTGTAGCAATGTGGTGCCGCCATAGACGAATGATGAACACTCGCTGATTTGCTGCTTGCTCTGCGATATTGGTGATATGAACGACAAGAATACACTATGTGCGAGAAGTTCCCCTATAAACAACTAATATTGTTCCTAAAGAATCAGCTTAAAACCAAGATCAGAACAGAAAAGGCAACCGCTTCCTCCACCAGAATTTGACTAAAGCTGGGTGAGCCTTGTGTGTTTGTACTGAACGAAAGGTGCTGATTTACTATGGTACTTGGAGGCTGGTTAAGAATTAGAACATTGCTCTATCTAGATTAAACACTGGCAACCTAGATTAGGGTCCTTCTTTTGTTTTAGTTCACTTAACTAGAGGATGTAAATTTATTGGCATGTTTTATTTCTGACACTTCTCTTTTTAGTTTAATTTCCCCTCATTACATTTTTAGATGTCAATCTTCTGGTTTATGAGAGGCACCTTTCATATTTCGTGTGTGATTTTTGTATTTGTTGTTGCGTTGAATGAGTGTGTGTTTGAATGCGTTGTTGAAGGAATTTATGGTTTATATTATTAAAGTCCCGCATTGAATCCGTTCAGTTTTTTTTATTATAATCATATCGCCCCAAGCAAGGTATTTTACTGCCACTGTTTTACAGGGGGTTACATACGAGAAAGAGTGACAGTTTATAGGGGGTGTCAGGAAATGTGTAAGAGAAGGATAAGAATGCTGATGTGAGTGGCGTGGACGGAGAATGGAGCATAAGAGAGAGAGAGAGATAGAGAGAGAGAGAGAAAGAGAGAGATAGGACGCAGATTACAGAGATAGGAGATGACTATTGACTTTACATTTAAATTCTTGGAGATTGTAGCTGTCGGAAAAGCAAGTAAATGGAAGAGAATTACACATGCGGGAAGTGCGAGAAAAGAAGCTGGTGGAGTAGAATTTGCGTTTACATTTGAAAATTATCTTACTTTTTTTCCACCGCCAATGATTGTGTGAGTTTTATTGCTACAATATTTTTTTGTTTCTTGTATATAGGCAATTCATATTGTAAATAGTAACTGAGGTTTACATTTTTAAATTGTTGTTTTATTCCCCTTCAGACTAGGTTGGACTTTACAAAGAATCTGATTTATTTTGGTGCCCGCAGTAAGAACAGTACGGATATTCACCCTACTCCCCCACTGTGACGGGCACAAGGACAAAAATTCCCCAGTCCCCTCAACCGCCAGTTGTGCTGGCAGCGGTGACGAGCACCTGGTCCACCCCTCAGCTGCAATGGGATGGCGCAGCTGCGGGACACTGTTTCCCGGGACAGGGAATCTATTCAATGTAATTTTCTCAGATGCAACCCTGTTCTCGCAGACGGCGGTACAACTGAGCCGCACTCTGACTTCGAGGACAGAGACGAAACTGAGAGATGATTTTTGGTCCCTACCCGATAGAAAAATATGCCCGGTAAGGATATTTACCCTACTCCCCCACTCGAGCGAGATGTGACTCAAGGTCTTTTATAAAGGTGAGGACCCGACCGCGTACGGACGAGCAGAGGAACAAAAATTCCCCAGTCCCCTCAACCGCCGGTTGAGCTAGCCCCGGTGACGAGCATCGGGTCCATCCCTATGCTGAAATGGGGTGGCGCGGCCGCGGGACACTGTTCCCCGGAACCGGGCATCTGCACAGTGTCATTTTTCTCAGATGTAACCCTGTCTTCGCGGACGGAACTACAACTGAGCCGCACTCTGACTTCGAGGACAGAGACGAAACTGAGAAATGATATGGGTCCCTACCTGACACAAAAATGTGCCAGGTAAGATTAGTAAGTTTAGTTGAGTTGTTTTGGGATAATGTAGTTTGGTTTGTTCAGTGATTGTGGCTATTTAACTTAAAGTACAAGACAGAAGATGAACATCCTTTACTCATCCTACTTTTGCCTTGAGCCATTCTTGTATTTTATAAAAGTTAAATATTATTAGCTCTGACATTGAAGACTATGTAGGACTCAGTCGGTCAACATAGACCAAGGGTAGCATCTTTGTTGTCTGTTTGGCTAGAGTATCAGCGTCTGTAACTGTAAAATGCCGATGCAGCAGTGACAGTCCCTGTTGTAGTAGCTGCATATATGTTCTGTTTCTGGTCTGATTGAGCTGTCACATTGATTTCTTTTACCCGCCTATCCATGGTGGCTTGTGTCAGCTCTTCCCGCGCCCGATTTTAGTTGTTTGGTCAGTGTTCCTCGCCACTTGAATCGGTTGACTGCTACGCTCCCCCATGACTCCCTGTTCGTGCCCACAGCCTTCATTTCACGTTTAACGATGTCACGATATCGCAGCTGTGCCGCTCACTGAGTCTTTTATCTTGAGGCCAGCATTCCATACTTCTTCTTCTTCTTCTTCTTCTATGTGCCCTGTCCTTTCAGGACGTAGGCGATCATGGTTCTTCACGTCTCCCTATCCCTTGTGGCTCACAGTATGCTTGCTCCTGTTACTCCTGGCAACCCCCCTTCCGTCATTCACCTGATCAGGTTCTGCAAATACGTTATCCGCTGTCTTCCTCTGTCTCGCTTGCCTTCTATTTGGCCAGTCAGTATCAGGTTCTCCAGGCTTTCCTTCCTTATTTCGTGTACCAGGAACTTCAGTTGTCTCTTCCTAATGCTCAGTATTAATTTCCTTTTCGTTGCCATTCTTTCCAACACCTCACCGGTTGCTTGCATGCTCAGTCCACGATATCCGCAGCATCCTTCTGTGGCCTAACTAGCGGAGTCTGCGCTGTTTGTAAACATTTTGGGCAGAACCGCAGAAACAAAACCTGTGTTACGTACCTTGTCTTGGCATGATATTCCCAGGATGCAGTATATAAGGTGTTCAGACGCCTCTCTTGGCTGAAGACTAAAGCTACTACAGAAATAGGGCCCATGTTATTCGATTTCTATTTCGTTATAAAAGAAATGAAAATTCCGGTAAAATATTTTTACCGAATGGAACGAATATAGTGTAGTCTGAAGAAATTGACTATTTTAATTCATAGAACTGAATTATAATTTATAACAACTTTAAATGATGTGTTAAATTTTCTATTATAGGTATCATATTGCTCTGGAAAACATCCATTGAGCCCTCTATACAGATCTAAAATTTAATATTTTATATGAAGTAGTTGTATAATTCTTGCCATTCACGAATTTCCCATCATTATGTATATATACATATATATATATATATATATATATATATATATATATATATATACGCTCTCACACCCTGGAAGAATGGTAGACGTTGAAAATCAGTAGCTACTCTGACAAATACGCATCGTTCATTCAGCAGTTAATTAGAACACTCTCAGCTATTGGGCGTGTATAATGATAATATACGCGCTAAAAAGTCTGCCTTCTTCTACTAGAGTGCCCTAAGCACAGAAGTAGAGTCGTCTACTGACGCTTATTCGGTCATTTTTCAATCTTGAGTTAAAAAGCATTCGGAGTCTAACAGTACAGCGAAACTGACGTGTCTGCGGATGACTATATATATATATATCAAATTCTCTAACCACTATATATATATATATATATATATATAGTGGTTAGAGAATTTGATTTTTGACCATGAATCCCGGGCTCGAATCTCACCATGGTCATTTTTTAGAAAAGGAATTTCTTGACGCTTTCGGTCTCGCTGTCCAAAGCTTTGTGAGTGAAATTGGGTAAAAGGGACAAAAGTCATCGTGACAGAGAATTTTAGAGTTCTTGTTCTGTCAGTTCTTCAGACTCGATAATGCGCTCTCTGCCAGAAACTTTAACTGAGATCTACTCAGGATAGTTGCATTATAAACCACAGCTGGCATTTGTAGGAGGGGAACAAACAGAAATGTTCTGAGCAGATATCAGAAACAGAGATTAACAGAGATTAACTTTCAAACTTGTTTTTTTATACATTTAATTTTTAATTTATATATAAATACACAAAACACGCACATATACGACAGTCAGTTAAGTGCCATACATGATACACATGTGTGTTGTGGTGCAGTGAATATCGACTCGGAAGGAGAAATCGAGGAAACCGAGTTCGAATTCCAGTTGAATTCCTTGCATTTACCCTTGGGAAATGTATTAATCTTTTTCTTCTTCTTGAGTGTAAATAGCAGGAGAGATTGGGTTCTATAACCTTGGCTGGCAACCAGTCTACCGCAGAAAGTAATGGCAACCTCCTGTGGGATAATCTTCTGCCCAGTCAGTCATGTCTCTTTCGAGACATGATCGCCCAAAGCGTATATCACGTATGGCATTTAACTGATTGGCATATATGTATTTAGGTATAAGTAGACACCCAAACACAAATATGCATAGAATGCGATAAACTCAGACCTACACCCACACACATATATGGAAAATATGCATATATCTGTCTCTACATTTATATCTACATAGACCTACACACATACATGCATGTACACACACACACACACACACACACGCATATATATATATATATATATATATATATATATAATACAATCTCAAGACGATCTCATTTGTAGTTTAATTATTGCTAGTCTTGACAAGATTAGTTCTGTTGGAATTGGTATTATTACTATAATCAATATTACTAATATATATATATATATATATATATATATACATATGTGTGTGTGTGTGTGTGCGTGTGTGCACGCATACATATTTTTATATACGTATAAAGACATATAAGTTTCCAATATACACACAAACATACACACACACACACACACACGCACAGACACACACACACACACACACACACACACACACACACACACACACACACACACATATATATATATATATATATATAGCCTTGGGCAACCCCTACAAGCATAACGCTTATAATCGACCAAATTTCAATAAGGGCTCTAATGAAGAGGAAGTTGAATGCCAAGAAGCGCGGATTTGGCTGTGAGGCTTCCTAGAAAGAAATTTCTAACTGAAGAAGTCAAGCCAACAGCCTAACAGATCAAACTGCAGGAACAAGGGAACTTATTGATACTTTTCAGATATCCACATGCTCTCCACACCTCCATTCTTTGCCCGTTCAACTGTCCACCCTGATCTTACTTATCAGCTTCAGGTACTTTGATCCAAAGGAACATCTTCATTGTTGGCCTGTTTACAGATATATAACGAGAACGAAGGGCACCTTGCTTGAGTGTTTGATATCATTAGGTGTTTAAGGAAAGAGAAAACCCGGAAGGAAATGTTACTACTGCAAAAAGCGAATCTCACAATGATCATGATGGTAATTGTCAAAGAGGACGTTAATGGCAATGCTGTTATCTTTCAAATATCCCGGAAAGTTTTCTCATATTTTATGCAGAAATACGCAAAACAAACATATGCGTAGAAAAGGCTTAATTCATATTAACGTAGAAAGACGAACCTACAAACAGTGAAAATGTATAAAAAAACAGATCGGGTTAATCTAGATAAAGTTAGATTTGAAACCTGATTTTTGTATTGCTTTTGCTTTTCCATTCTATCTATTTTTCTTTCTATTTTATCATTATGTATTTCATTATCCAATACTTTTTAATAGTTTCTTTTAAGTTATGTACAGAAAAAAATTGTGAATATTGATTAAAGCATAAATTAAATATTCAACTTATATTTAAAAACGGAAAAGAGAAATGAAAATGGTAAGACTATAAAGATATTGATTGTAAGCAACACTTGTTTTCTGCAACAATATTAAATCTATGCTCATTTATCCTCCTGTAGATTTGCAGGCATAGCTAATATTAGTCGGAATAAAAGTTCTATCTGATTATATTATGAAAATGTAATGAAGATAAGGTGTTTAATGCCTTAAAACCGCACACATTACTCACTTGTGCAGATTAATTGAAACAAAACGAATAATATCATCAGGCGATCTTTCACACATTTCCAGATCACGTATACGTCGTCTTTTTGCGTTGTTTTTCTCTTCCGACTTCATTTTCCTTTACGTTTTTGTATGAGGATCCAGTTTGTTTCTTTCCTTTGACACGACTGACAGTTGAAAGGCTGACACCAAAAATATCCACGATCTCTCTGTAACACTTGCCAATTACAATTTTGTTACGCTTCATTGTATTAACGTTCACCGCAGTCAATGGCCGTAGGACAACTAATCAACAGTCGTGAAAATAGTGTATGGGTGTGAGAAAAATCTGATATAATCACGGATGGTGCAATATTTTTCAAGGCCAAAAATATTTTATCATAATCCATAAAAGTAGATTCATATTACTGCAAGTTACCTAATCTGAAGGAAAGATACATATCGATTACACCCTATCACTCTAGTAGGTCTCTATCTGACTCTATGGTGAAAGAAAGAAAGGTTGTTTCAATTAATTTGCACAAGAGCGTAAAATTATGTTAACAACTTTAGCAACAAATACAGAAGTAGAAGAGCAAGGATAACAGAATAAAAATCCTCCAAGGGTTGAATCGAAACAATAAGAATAAAATATACGGAAATAACATAGAAAAACAGGAGTTCGATACTCGGTTTACCGTTTTGAGTGTAACCGAGACAATCGCATAAACTGAATTCATGAAACAATTTACTTTCTGTAATGAATAAGAAGGGCTTGAAGAATCTGATGGTCACGGGGCTGAGAGAGTGAAGGACAGTCACGGAAAGCAAGATGATGGACTTGAGTAGATGGATGTCGGAGCGGGGTTTCGTTGGGAAAACAGAAGGGCTGTTAAGATCTACAAGGGATAGCGAGATGTGGAGGGCCACGGTCGCTTACGTCTTGAAGGAATACGGCACATAAAAGAAGTACATTTTGAAACCATAGAATAATTTTCTGTATGTGTCGATTTTTAATCCTTGAAATGATTTTGAGAAACATTTCTTTTAATTGACCCCAAATAATATAAACTTAATTTGCACAAGAGAATATGGGGCCAATAGTCCGAATAATGTAAATAGTATGTAAACTAATTTTATAAATGGAACTTTGTCTGTGTGTTACCTATAGAGTCCGAAACGGCTGAACCGATTTTCTTGAAAATTTACACAGTTGTATTTTAGCTAGGGTTTGTGTCGAGGTAACTCCGATAAATATCGAAAATCGATAATCGAAAAAATCGGGTTATAGAAGGAGTGGTCCGATTTTAATCAAATTTGATACACTCATACATAAAGACATAAGAAACAATTTTCAGAAGTTTCAAGGTCGCAGTTCTTACAATAGTGCAGAAAATCGATAATATATATATAAAAGCTTTCATTACACCCGAGCAACGCCGAGCTATACTGCTAGTGTGTCTATATTTCTGAGATGAGGTAGTATTTACTTCCAGATGGCTTCCAGATAACGTAGGCAAGGAATGGAGTTCATAAACCTCAGTGAATCTAATAAAAGCTTCGATTCGAAATTCCTAGCACCTGAAGAAGATCGGAGCGTACAAAGGCCGAAATGTCGTACAAATGGCTTCATAGATGAGGACATTAGTCCGAATAATGTAAATACTGAAAATACTATCTCATCTTAGAAATATAGACAAATATATGTTCGAGTCATAAAAATGCAGATAGATATGCCGAGGCTGGAGATAGATAGATAGATAGATAGATAGATAGATAGATAGATAGATAGATAGATATGAACACACTGACAGAGATAGATAGATAGATAGATAGATAGATAGATAGATAGATAGATAGATAGATAGATAAAAACAGTATGAGATAGATAGATAGATAGATAGATAGACAGAAAGATAGATAGATAGATAGATAGATAGATAGACAGAAAGATAGATAGATAGATAAAAACAGTATGAGATAGATAGATAGATAGATAGATAGATAGATAGATAGATAGATAGATAGATAGATAGATAGTGTGATCGTTGCGACTTTCGAAAGCGTTATTCCTAATATCGAGAAATAGTTTTGTTTCTATCCTCCTTCTATCTACGCAAAAACATGGAGTTCATATACCCCAGTGATTATCATAAAGGCTTCGGTTCGAAATTCCTAGCAACTGAAGAAGGCCAGAGCGTACAATGGCCGAAATATCGTACAAATGGCAATAAAGATGAGCACATTAGTCCGAATAATGTAAATAGTGTAAGTAATATTTAAGAAGGGTTTTGATCACCGGAATCCTAACAGAAGACGGAAAGTGCGACACAGAGATTCGAAGGCGAATTTGCATAGCAAAGGAAGCATTCCAAAAGTTGATCAAGGTATTATGAAACAGGGCAATTTCGCTAGAAACAAGGAAGAGAGTATTGGATTGCTACGTGTTGTCTATTCTACAATATGGCAGTGAATACTGGACATTGTCATCACTTGTTCAATAGACGTGGGTGGAGTGTGAACCGGGCGAGAGTTTAGTCTATCTACTACAATTGAAAAAGAAAAAACAGAAGAGCAAAAAGATTGTAAAAGAGAAAGCCGGAAACCACATTCTAAACAGAGAACAAGGGATAAGCCTCTTCACCTGTTCAATAGACTTGGCTAGAGTGTGAACCGGGCGAGAGTTTGTGTGGTGTATCAAGAGAAGGCGTGCTAAGAGTCACCCGGGACAGGGAGACGTAGAAAGCCATGATCGCCTACGTCCTGAAGGGACACGTCAAATAGAAGAAGAATATATATGCCAACTGTTTATAAGAAATTATAATGTGGATAGGAAGTGGCGTTCAATTCTATATAATAATGAATATACAAATTGATCCCTTATTTTGTGGCCATGCTATTTTCTATACATTTATATTCTAGATTTATGGTTTTGAGCTTCTGGATGGCACAGCGGGGTTTGGGTGCTGTAACAGGAGAAGGTGTGCTAAGAGCCACCAGGGTATAGGGAGACGTGGAAATCCATGAACGCCTAAGCCCTGAAGGGACAGTGCACATAGAAGAAGAATGTAAATTATTCTTGACGCTCATCAGGTATTAGTAATTGATACGATTTAATAAAAGAAATAAGAAGTTTTTCAAACTCTAAGAAAAAGTGGGTAAAAAATAAGTAAATGCCAGCATTAATGGCTTCTGCTCGGATGAGCTTAAGTCACTGATGCCTCCTCAACAGGTGTTTACCCGTGTAACCAGACTGGCAACTGGGTCCCACCCATTCACAGTCAGGTTAGCCAAATGCAGACGACAATTCTACTCCTGCAGCTTCCTCTCTCGCACTTCCCGCCTGTGGAACTCACTCCCGTATTCTTGCTTTCCTGACGGCTACGACCTCCAGAAATTTAAATGCAAAGTTAATACTCACCTACTAACCACTGGACTCTAGCTCTCTCCCCTCCCCTGTATAATCTTCACTTTCTCTCCGCCCATGTATCTGTCATTGCACCTGCTTTCTCAGCTTTCTATTGTTCCTTTCTAACTAGCTTGTACTCCTCACTCTTTTCTAATTAATCTTTTTACATTTATGTAACCCCCTGCACATCAGTGGCGTTTCTGCCTTGCTCGGGGTGAAATGATTAAAAAAAAAATCCTTGTTATTCTATTTTATTTAATTTAATATTGTCTTAATTATTTAAGTTTTTAACTCTGCGTAATCTAACCTCGTCTACAGTTTACGTTCTTTGTATATAAATTGGGTGCATAGTTTAAAAAAAGATTTTCCTTGGACCTTTTTCTCTGTATTTCAGTAATCTTCTTTGATGTGATGAGTTTCTTTAGAACTTAGGCGATCATGGCCTACCAGATTTACCTGACCCTTTGACCTCATAATACATTTTTTCTTATTATTTCTCCCATTCAGCCATTCATTTTCTAAAGCCCATCAAGTATGTCATATGCTGTTTTCCTCTGCCTTGTTTTCTTTTATCGGCCCTGTGATTATCAGATTCTCTTTGCCTTTATTCCTTATTACTTGTCCTGTAAACTTCAACTTTTTCTTCCTAAAATATGTATATGGCTCTTTTTTCTTCTATTCTCTCCAAAACCTCATCGTTGCTCAGGTGTTCTGTTCATGGTATCTTCAGCATCCTTCTGTAGAACCACATTTTTGCTGCATTGAGTCTCTCCTTCATCGTTGAGAAGATTGTTCAGCATTCGCTACCATATAAGAGGACAGATATCACATAACAGTCTAGTATTCATTTCTTTGTTTCCAAAGAAGTTTTCCTGTTTCCGGATGCTCTAATCAGCATTTGGAATGCGTCTTTCTCCAGCCCAATACGCCTTCAGATCTCAGTGTTGCTTTTCCCTTGCCCTGTTAGAACACGTCTCAAATATTTATATTTTTGTATTTTTGTCATTAGCATTTTTGGCTCCTCTTTTTTCTGATGATCGTGCATTCTGTTTCCTTTTAATTTACGTTTAGTCCTTTCCGTCGCTGCATTCGGTAGGAGGTCTTTCACCAGAAGTGTGAACTGGCTTTGTAAATTTTCAAGTAAATCTGTCTTTCTGGTTTTTCCTGTTCTCCAACTCGTATTATTATTTAAGTAATTGAATTTGGAAAAAAAAAAGCTTTAAAATGTATTTTTGATCTCAGTCTTGACGGCGATTTTAGGATTTTCAGAATTAATATTTTAAGGTATGATAGATTTGATTTTTGTTTTATAAGCGTTTCACCCAGAGCAAGATATGTCACTGCCACTACTGCGCAGTGGGCTACATAGAGTGGAGAAAGGATGATTAAATATAGGAAATGTCAGAGGGTGGGTGATAGGCGGGTAAGGATACCGAGAATGAGGGTTGGGTAGATGAGAGTGTTCTGAGAATAATTGGGAGTTCGTAATCCGTCTCTTCCTTCCAGTTATTGGTTAAATAGCAGGACAGATTGAGTTCTATAGCCTTGGTCGGCAACCAAGGCTATTGCAGAAAGCAATGGCAACCTACTGTGGGATAATCTTCTGCCCAGTCAGTCATGTCTCGAAAGAGACATGATCGCCCAAGCGTGTATCACGTATGGCACTCAACTGACTGACTATTTGCGAGTATTAATATTTTGTATTTTTGCGTAAAGTCAACGTACTGACGAATCCTTCGAATAATGCACAATAATTCTGTATAACTCAGGAAGAACCAGAACATACAGAATACTAAATGCACAGACTACCCACAATACACTAAAACAAAATAAACCGGAACACACTTCACCAGAACACTGGAACACACTCAGATTTCTGGCGGTTTTATATATTACGATTTATTCTATTCCCAGTAGCACAATCTATTCAACAGATACATTTGTTGCCTGGGTATCCACGTTTGACAAAATGTGTTGGTATCGGCACTTTCTTCCTACATAGCAAAAAGGTAGAACGTGGGTTTTACACATGCGAGAAGCGTGAGTGTGAACTGAAATGCATAAATCAAATATTAGTCAACCATAGGTTTCCCAGCTGGTAAACCAATACAATTATTTTTACAAAAATATAAGTCAAAAGTTATAAAATAAATATCAACATATTTTATCGCAAACATGTGAACAATTATTACAAGCAAAACGAATTCTAAAAATTATTAAACACCATATTCCTGCATGTAGAGTTTATAATATACTACAGAAAATGTTATCAATCACATTAACTTAGAGTGATTACTAAGAACGTATTTAAAAAAGTTTTAGAGAAAAATGACAAATCGAAATTAAGCTAACGTATGTTAAAAGGCAACTGACGGATTCTTTTTATGTATATTTTTATTATGTTTCTATATTTCAGACATTGACGAATGAAACGAGAAACATCTCTACCCTCTTTGACAACAGAATAATTTCAATTCAGTCATAATAAAGGAAAATATATA
Source organism: Ascarosepion bandense (assembly GCA_037127315.1). Lineage (NCBI taxonomy): Eukaryota > Metazoa > Mollusca > Cephalopoda > Sepiida > Sepiidae > Ascarosepion > Ascarosepion bandense. The sequence continues at coordinate 3,570,841 of JBBBDQ010000324.1, read as the reverse complement.
ATCAAGAGCCATGATTACCTACGCCTAGAAAGGACTTGGCATTAAAAACTAATTATGAATAAATATAGGTTATACTTCGCCTGTGCATTATCTGCAAGGTGATATTCTGTTTCAGACTTAATATAGCTTTATTTAATTTTTTTTTTCGAATTCACCTTGTTTGCGCCCTTTGTAATGTAGTTACTCGTCTACTATATTCAATTTATTCCCGGAATGATGACGAGATTTTTTTCTTACCTCAACCGAAGTGATTTTCTCATTATTACAGAAAACTTTTCTGAAAGCAGATTTTTGTAGTAAGCAAAAAAAGTTATTCGGGTTTTTGACATTTGTATGCAAAATATTTAGTAGTTCCCTCACATTTCGTTTCTTCGAATTTTCACAGCTGTTATCTTTCATAATTGCATTAAATATTTTATATTAACAAATATAAGAATATATATAGTAAATGACTTCAAAATTCGTCCTATATGCTGATAAAAATATAGGTTTAAGGTATGATATACCTATCGATAAAAGTGCTCAATATCTAGGATTTAACGTAAGAAAATATAAAAGTGGACATGAAGGTATACATCGAGAGGCGACAAAACATTTAATGCTTAAACATAATCTTCTGCGCTATAATATCTTCCAGCATGAAATGGACTGTCACTGCTTGGTGTTCACTTCAGTATATACATTGTCATAGTGACTTATCCATATGACAGATTGAAATCTTCAAAACTATATATAATTAGTTCTCTTTCGTAGGGCTGAGAGGAGGAATAATGGAATAATGGAATCTATTCTAGAATAACTCTGACAGCTGTGCTAATAATCATTCGTTGGTATATGTTTGTAATACTGTCTTTGGAATATATTTGTTGAACACTATTCCGTCATTGTGTCTTTATTTCTTGCCGCAAAGGACAACAGCAATTTGGTGACGAGAGGAAAACAAATTGGCAACGTGGATTCTTACGGGCCACACGAGGTTTCTTACGGATGATTAGGATTCTTAAGAACCCTTCATGACCGCAAAAGGACTGCGTAGAAATTGTCAATATTGGTTCAACATTGTACGCACCGAACAAAAACAAATTCTATTTCCAACATACTTTGTTCTACTCAAAAGTTCTTGATAATCCAGACAAGGAAACCGAACAAAATGTGTAAATAACTTACACTGAACTTGAACGTGAGTAGCAAAACTGAAAGAATTCATGTTTTTCGAGATAAGAAAGCACTCGTGATTCTCTAAGGGAGTAGGGAAATTAAAGTTTTCACTTTCAATTAATTGTTTCTTTACTGAATGAGTAAGAAACAATTTTTGTTTTGGTTATTCAAAGAAAATAAAAAATCATTTAACTTTAATATGTATTCGGACAATCCGAACAAAAAGATAAAAATAAACATGGATGAATTTAATTCCGCCATGCTCAAATTTCATAAGTTCAAAGTTGAATGGAAAAACCAATGGTAACTTACATGGCAAGAGAAGCAACTTGAAATTCAAAAGCAAACTGTCAAAGAACTGTTCGAATATCAAAAGCAAGTTAAAAGAGAACGGCTTCAATTAAAAAATAAAGTGTTGAAATTCGAAAGGAAACCGTAAAAGAACGACTTTTAAAAGCAAACTGAAAAAGAACAGCTTGAATTTAAAAACAAACTTAAAAATACCGTCTAGAATTTCAAAAACAAACTGAAGTCAGACATCAGAGACTCGAAAAAATTCTACTTCAAACTCAACAAGTAAAGAAATTTGCTTAAAATGGCAAACATGGGACAACTTAGTGAAAACGGAAATACGTTCTCAGAAAACACGATTTGGGAAGCAATAGGCGCGTTTACACATTTTCCGGAGGAGGATATATCCTTTGCCTCATATTTTAAAATTTCGTAGATTTATACGCCAGAGATTGCATAAATTGGTCGGATTCTAAAAAAAAGTTTATCTTTTTTTCGTCGAAAAATGGGCAACGCAGTGCAATCTCAATTTGTGAATTATATTTTACCCAGTAAAACAAGCAAGTTGACAGACACTGAAAAGGTTAAACTTCTCAAAGAACTTTTAGTCCCTGAAATACATCATTTCATAAGAGATCGAAATGCATGAATTTAAGAAAAGAAAAGATAGGGAACATGAATTGCGACGATTTCAAACTGTCAGAATTGATTGCAAATAATTTCAAGTGCCTGATATATTTCCAGGGACTCGTCTCAGCTGAAGACTCTGAAATTACACGTAGAGTTCTAAATAAATTGGAAAATGAGGCAAACCTTAATCTCCAAGAAATAACGGAAGATTCATAAGCGTACGCCAAGATTCGAAAAATATCGAGGAATCTGGCATAAGAAAACTACGTGGAATGAAAAAATAATCACAAAAGAAACGAAACAACTTGCTTCTTAACCCGTGTTTCGCTTGTGGATTATCAGATTGGTATAAAGACAAGAATAAAAAATACCTAAATTTTAGCTCACATTTTCGAGCGAGAAAAAATTAATAGCTACGTAAAAAACACAATAGTCGATTAACAAGGTGGTTTAAATTTTAGGAAGTTCATGCAATTGCAAATTCTAAATAAGATATTAAATTGTAGTTGGATTCTGTTCAGATTTAACAATCATAAATCTACACACTTGGAAAAAGTTGGGAAAAACAAAACTTGCTAAAAACTAATAAAATGGCCTGGTCCGTGACAGAGGGGAAAATCAAGTTCATGGAAGAACTTACAAGGAATGTCACATTTCAATGAACGACATTAAAATTAAAGACATTTGTATTAAAAAACGCAGAAAATTTATTTGGCACCGACTGGATGGAGAAATTTAAGTTTTTGGACATGCCAATTGATTCATTTTGCCAAAACTCGAAAACTTGACCACTGAAGCAAATAATTTAATAAAAAACTTTAAAAAAATTTTTCCGAGAGTTTTTTTTTCTGGGGACCTTGGACATTGTAACAAGATGACGGAAAAATTTGAGTTAAAAGATGACATCAAGCCAGTGTTAAAGAAAAGACGTAATGTGCCTTTTTCTTCTTTACCAAATCGAAATGACAACGTCGACAGACTAGAAAGAGCCGGTGTCTTATCGAAAATTTTGTACAGTCAATGGGCTTCACTGAACGTCTGTGTGAAGAAAAAGTCAAACGAGATTTTGGTTTGCGCTGATTTCTCGACGGGACTTAATGCAGCATTCAAAGACTAACATTATGCATTACCTAGACCAGATGAAAGTTTCACGAAACCAAATGGCTGATTTTTTAAAAATCGACCTTATTGACGCGTACCTTCAAATACCGGTAGAGAAAAAATATTCTAAGTTGCTCTGTATCAACGCCCATCGTGAGTTCTACGAGTTCGAATTCAGGAGTACGGGTTCAAATTGAAAGAATTCAAATGCGACTCCTTTATGAAAAAAACATACTTAAACCACATCATGGATAAAGAGGGCATAAGACCAGACCCAGAACGGGTTACAGCAGTCAAGGGCATGCCAGGTCCCGGAAATATATCTAACTTGCAAAGATTTCTAGGATTGGAAAATTATTAACAGGCGTCTAAATCGAGTATGCACAACTTACCTACACTATTAAACGAACTTTTGAAAAATTAAAAGAATTGGAAGTGGATACGTGAGTGCCAAGAAGCATTCGAAAAATAAAAGACTTGTTTCTCATTTACTATAACCCAGACATGGACATTATAGTTGCCAGCAATGCCAGCTCGTATAGCGCAGTTATGTATACTGGTCGAACTTGTATAAAGATATAGAAAATACGGTAAAATCCTGTAAAGGCTATGCCTTGGCTGCGAAGTCACCTCCAGTCAAATATAGTGTTTCGCCTAAAACAGACCAACACTGGTCTCGAATTCATATGGATTTTGCAGATTAGCTAGATGGATGTTACTATCTTATAGTAGAAAATAGTTTTTCTAAGTAGCCTGGAGATCTTAGATATAGAAATCCCAATACAGAAATGACAATAAACTTCCTACGCGAACCTTTCGTCAGATTTCGGGTTAGTCGATTTTTTAATGTCAGACAATGGAACAAAATTAACCTCTGGCAATGTTAAGGATTTTTGTAAGACCTTCCAAATCAATCATGTTATGATTGTTCCATATCACCCAAGATCCAATGAACAGGCCGAGTTTTTTCGTTGACACGCTAAAAAGAGCTCTGAAGAAAGCTAGGGACACACTCACAGAAAAAGCCCTACAACTATTCTTTAGGTTCTTTAGGTGTATAGAATAACGGCTACAGACAACACACCATCATCATTACTCTCAGCCGAATTAATGTCTGCGCGTAAAATCAGGGCTGTGTTCGACAAGCTACTTCGCAAACAAACAAAACCTGGTCGAAGAAACACGGTACCTACGAAACGATAACAAACCGCAGAGAAAGTTTAACCGAGATATTTAATATTTATGGTGAAATCGGTATAATTAGTAAAATAATAAGAAATATGGTTATATGATTCAAATCCCCAGATCACTCACCAAAACACATAATCGGATCAGGAAACGCCTGTCGGACGATGCTGAGAGCGGACCTCATGAAGAAAAAGAAGTAATGGATGTCATGTATGATACGCTTGGCATACCAGTAACACGAGCGAATCCGCGTAAAAAAAAAGAAAACGACGGATTTTCTCGTCGTGAATCCAAAAAAGAAAAGATGTTAAGACTCCTGTGGAGTTAATACTTAGGAGTGGTTAGTTAGGGTGACTTACCCATATGACACATTGAACTCTTCCAAACTATATATAAGTAGCAGTTCTTCTATATAGAGAAAAGAGGTAGATAGAGTGTAATCTGTTCCAGCATAACTCTGACAGCCGAATCATTCACTGGTTAATGTTTGTACTACTGTATTTGTAATATATTTGTTTAACATTATTCCGTATTTGTGTTTTTATTTCTAACCCCATCGGACCACAACTACTTGGTGACGAGGTCACAACATATATACAAAAGTACAAGAGGAACATTCAGAATGCACAATTGGAAATTTAGAATTACTAGAAATTCAAAATAATACTGATTGATCAAGAATTGTAAACATTTTCATCCAGGTTTATATGATCCTAAAATATTTTTTAATGTGTTTACATCCGGACATTACTTTGGACATTTCATTTAATGATCTTTCTCGTTCTGGAAATAATATTATGGCTAACTTCTCTTCTTGGTACAATCTGCCGTCATAAACACCGTTGTAATGTCTGGCCTTTTTTTTTAACATGCTCCATATTATATCTTGGTCTTTGCTGTTTTTTTTATTTTAATTTCCACATATGATTGACTAGTTTGGTACAAGTTTTAAGGCTTTCAGGCTTGAATGTAGAATTGTGATTATACGAACGATTTTTTAAATTTCTTTCGGTACATCCTTGACATATTTGTCTCTGTTCATTTGTATCTTGTATTATTTGTAAATAACTAATTTTCTACAAACTCCATTAAGTGGACATTTGTTTTTGTTTCTGCAGTTGCATTTTTCATTAAGAATATTTTGTTGCATATTACGTTTAAGATTCTTAGCGTTTTCTTTATTTATGTATTTTTCTAGATTCCACCTGTGACGTAATTTAACTGTTTTCTACTGAATATCTTATGCAATTCGGAGAATTTAGGTAAGTTGTTATATACTCTTTCGGAGTATATATATTTCTGGAATAATTCACGTGGCCAACAATGCTGGAAAAAACGACGCTGGACGACGACTATTAAACTTCGGCTGGAAATTCCGAGTCTCTCACTGTGATTATATTTAAAATTCTGAGACCACAAAAACAAACTGAAAATTAATTTTCGTCAGGAAACAACTTCATGCCGACATTAAGGTAGACCAAATTTCATAATCTTCACCATAAAAATGTCGAGGCTAATACAAAACTGCTTCTTTGTCACCGTCATCGTACAAATAATCTGAATCAAATGACATTGTCGTAAACAATTCACTGAACCAAAACATGTAAATAAACTATAACAATATATTTTAAGCTTCTATATTTACAAAGATTTCTTTAGTGACATGTCATGGGTGAGGAGGTTCAGTAGTTTGACTTGTCAGCACCCCCGCCTAGAGCAAGGGCCAGCCGGCCAGAAGTCTCGTCCTTCTATTTCAACTGTCGAAATTCAACCTGTGAAATTACTACACAAATTTCAACTGTCAGCTTAACGTCACTTCCGCTCTACTGACAACTGTCTTTCGGTGCAATTCTATCTGGGGTCTGACTTATCCTGACCCTGGCCAGAAAAAGAAGAATCTCTAAATCCAAATGTATTCGTTTTGTATCTAGTTGACATTCAAAACAACCCACATTTTTTCAAATCCCGACAACATTTGCGTCACTCAGCGCAAATACACTTCATGTCCAAAATGTACACCAACCAAAATATCGTAGTAACGAATATTTAACAAAGAGTCTTTTAATGAATGTGGAAAATATTTATTCTGATTTGGACTTTGCTTCTATATTAAAATGTGGGCTAAACCAAATAATGTTTCATTTCCTATCATTATTTTTCGTTTGCTTGTTTATTTGAGGTTTTTATTCTAACATATTTTTATGGCCATTTTCATTTAAAGCTCTTTCATATTTTTTTAATTAAAAATTATTCTGTGAAAAGAATTTTTAGATAACATCCGTTCTATTTATTTAGGGTTGTGTTTGATTATGTTAGCAGGATGGTTAAATCTAATTTTCCCATACCTAAAATTTGTGTTTGGTTTCATATATTTGGAGGCGCTGCCAGTTTGCAAATATCTCGACCACTATTTCAAAATCGAGTTCCTTGAAGAGATTAAAAGACATTCTTTCATTTTGTCATCTGCTCTTCTGCAGTCCGCCGCTATTATCAACCCAACATGTCTCTATAATCCGAGGTGGTTTATGTAGACTATTTTGTGGAACATATTGAAAAAGACCAAACCTTACAAAAGTGGTGATGTCTGCAGATGTTTCCAGAAAGTGAAATTATCCAAAATAATATTTTCAGAGCAAGAACGTTTACTAAATGAAAGTTCCGAAGTAATGTCTGCATGAAAACACCTCAGAAAATAAACTTTAAGATCATATAAACCGGGATAAAAGTGTTTACAATTCTTAATCGACTCCTCCTTTATTTCGAATTTCCAAGTTATTTAAACTTCTAGTTGTTGGGTCTGAATGTGGGTGTGAAAAATGCGTTACAGAATCAGTTGATATAAAACTCCTGAATTGCCGAAAGTTTGAAACCAAGGTTGCGTAATGGACTAACTTCCGAAAATAATTAAAAGCAATGCACTATATATGTGTTTTGCACTTTTTAATACAACTGCATATTAGTCTGATATAATTTTGACCAATAACTGGTTAGTAATTATATATATATATATATATATATATATATATATATAGTCATCCGCAGGCAGATCTGTTTCGCTGTATCACAGCTCATCAGTACGGTAAGACTCCGATTGCTTTTTACCAAGGATTGCAAACCCGACCAAAGTGACGTCAATCGGCGATTCTACCTCTGGGCCATGGGCGCACGGTAGAAGAAGGCAGACTTTTTAGCATGTATATTAACACTATACACCCCCAATATCCAGAGTACTCTAATTCATTAGTTAATGAGCGATACACACACACGCACACACACACACACATATATATATATATATATATATATATATATATATATTTGTGGGTGTGTGTGTGTGTGTGAATAGATGAATGGATGAAAAGATGCATATCACTATTTTTCGTTAGAAAACGACTTATTTAAGGGTAAAATAAGTACATCGGCGAAACATCACACAACCAAGTTTATATATAATCGCAAAGTATTTTCATGTCAAAACGGATTTACTCATATTAAAGATTAAATTATCTGTAACATGAATTATCGAGTCTATATATTTAATAATTAAATTGAAAAATCATTTAGTAATATTACTAATTGCGACGGAGGAATAAAAATTGAAAAACTAGATAATGAAAAATTCATTTAGCCATAAAAGACGTCAACTTTTTTAAATGCGATTGCAAGTCAATGAAGAATTGCAAGTAAACAATGATAATTCTTATTCAGCGGCAAAGAACCGAAAAACGAAAACAAATGCAATTGACAAAATGCCTGAATTATAGTATCATAACCATTATTACAGGACAATAGCTGCGCGTACCCAACAACCTGCTGAAGATATAATCAACAATCATCAGCTATGTAGAGTAAATGCTGAAACCGAAGTTTTTTTGTAGTTGCCGCAAAGGACCAATGCTCGCTATCTAGAAATGAGCAAACATATATGCAGAAAATATGAGTCAACACAAAATGAATATTGCGTGATATATATGAAAAAAAGATTAACGAACTGATTACACTGTATTATCACTAATCAGTAAGTTTAATGCCATACGTGATACACGCTTTGGGCGATCATATCTCTTTCGAGACATGACTAACTGGGCATAAGATTAACTCACAGTAGGTTGCTATTGCTTTCTGCGGTAGACTCGCTGCAAACCAAGGCTATAGAACCCAATCTGTTCTGTTCTTTGACACAGAGCTGGAGGGAAGAGACGGATTGATACCTTTCCTAAAGGTACTAGTGCGTAAATGAATGCAAGAAATTCAACTGGAATTATCACTAACCGAATATAAAACACGACATGGCAGAATGAGATACTATATGCACTGGAAAATCTGCAACTTTTACGGGAAAGGAACTATAAGATATTCGTATAAATATCACACACACCTATTTACAGACATAGCAGGTATAACAATATTAAGGGACTTTAAATACACAGAGAACAATCAAAGCTAATCACCCAGACAACGTCATCAAAGAACACAAAAACAGGAATAGTCCTTTGAACTGTCTTGGTAGTTACTCTAGATTGCATTGTATACCTGAACATGTTTTAATAAACTCATCCTCTCTCGCACTTCCCGCCCGTGGAACTCGCTCCCGTATTCTTGCTTTCCTGACGGCTACAACTTCCAGTAATTTAAATGCAAAGTCAATACTCATCTACTAACCACTGGACTCTAGCTCTCTCCCCTCCCCTGTATAACCTTCCCTTTCTCTCCACCTATGTATCTGTCATCGCACCTTCTTTCTCAGCTTTCTATTGTTCCTTTCTAACTAGTTTGTACTCCTCACTCTTTTCTAATTAATCTTTTTACATTTATGTAAACCCCTGCACATCAGTGGCGTTTCCGCCTTGCTCGGGGTGAAATGATTAAAAAAAAAAAAGAAAAAAATATAGTTAAAGATGAAATCTAAAAAGTGGTAGATAAAGACATAAATATTTCCATTTTTGGCTGAATCCCTCGGTTTGTTTAGAAACATCTTCTCAAAAAGACATTCAATTGATTCATGGTAGCCTATGTCTTAAAGAAAGACAAATATTCTACTCACAAGTACAACTTGCAGGTTACGAAGAGCTTCATCTATGTAAAAAGCATGTGATCATAAGTTTTATTACTTTTACAAAAAAATAATTAATGAAAAATCATGAATCCATTTCTAACCTTCTATATTTCTGAGATAAAGTAGTATCTAAACTATTTACATTATTCGGACTATTGTATTCAACTTAGCTGCTATTTGTACGATGTTTTGATCGCTGTACGCTCCGACCTTCTTCAGGCGCTAAGAATTTTGAACCGAACACTTTATTATAATCAGTGGGGTATATCATTCACATTTCTTGCGTGAAGCGTCATTTTGTTAGTAATGAGTTATCTCTAGTATTTTTGATAGTGATGAGTTATCTATTGTATTGTTGGTAGTGATAAGAGTTATCTCTAGTAGTTTTGATGATGATGAGTTATCTATTGTATTGTTGGTAGTGATGAGTTATCTCTAGTAGTTTTGATAGTGATGAGTTATCTATTGTATTGTTGGTAGTGATGAGTTATCTCTAGTAGTTTCTAGTGATGAGTTATCTATTGTATTGTTGGTAGTGATGAGTTATCTCTAGTAGTTTTGATAGTGATGAGTTATCTATTGTATTATTTGGTAGTGATGAGTTATCTCTAGTAGTTTTGATAGTGATGAGTTATCTATTGTATTGTTGGTAGTGATGAGTTATCTCTAGTAGTTTTGATAGTGATGAGTTATCTATTGTATTGTTGGTAGTGATGAGTTATCTCTAGTAGTTTTGATAGTGATGAGTTATCTATTGTATTGTTGGTAGTGATGAGTTATCTCTAGTAGTTTTGATAGTGATGAGTTATCTATTGTATTGTTGGTAGTGATGAGTTATCTCTAGTAGTTTTGATAGTGATGAGGTTATCTATTGTATTGTTGGTAGTGATGAGTTATCTCTAGTAGTTTTGATAGTAGTAGGTTATCTGTTATTATTGTTGGTAGTGATGAGTTATCTCTAGTAGTTTTGATAGTGATGAGTTATCTATTGTATTGTTGTTAGTGATGAGTTATCTCTAGTAGTTTTGATAGTGATGAGTTATCTATTGTATTGTTGGTAGTGATGAGTTATCTCTAGTAGTTTTGATAGTGATGAGTTATCTATTGTATTGTTGGTAGTGATAGGTTATCTCTAGTAGTTTTGATAGTGATGAGTTATCTATTGTATTGTTGGTAGTGATGAGTTATCTCTAGTAGTTTTGATAGTGATGAGTTATCTATTGTATTGTTGGTAGTGATAGGTTATCTCTAGTAGTTTTGATAGTGATAAGGTTATCTATTGTATTGTTGGTAGTGATGAGTTATCTCTAGTAGTTTTGATAGTGATGAGTTATCTATTGTATTGTTGGTAGTGATGAGTTATCTCTAGTAGTTTTGATAGTGATGAGTTATCTATTGTATTGTTGGTAGTGATGAGTTATCTCTAGTAGTTTTGGTAGTGATGGGTTAATATCTATTGTATTGTTGGTAGTGATGAGTTATCTCTAGTAGTTTTGATAGTGATGAGTTATCTATTGTATTGTTGGTAGTGATGAGTTATCTCTAGTAGTTTTGATAGTGATGAGTTATCTATTGTATTGTTGGTAGTGATGAGTTATCTCTAGTAGTTTTGATAGTGATGAGTTATCTATTGTATTGTTGGTAGTGATGAAGTTATCTCTAGTAGTTTTGATAGTGATGAGTTATCTATTGTATTGTTGGTAGTGATAGGGTTATCTCTAGTAGTTTTGATAATTGAGTTATCTATTGTATTGTTGGTAGTGATAGAGTTATCTCTAGTAGTTTTTTTGATAGTGATGAGTTATCTATTGTATTGTTGGTAGTGATGAGTTATCTCTAGTATTTTTACCAGAACTCATATTGCAATTTTTACACTAATGATTTTCTCGGCCACTCCGTATTACTGGTTTCCATATTCTGTTCATCTCCATATTTGGTCGGCTTAGTAGATTTTTGTGGCCTAGTATATGTGCTCATTCTTAAGTTTGCGTGGTTTTCAGTGGCGTTCTTTATCTATTGTTTCAATCTCATCCGATAGGAGTCGGTGATCTCATTTATCCCTCCATGTGTGATCAGCTACGCCTGATTTTTCCCTCTCCACTCTTGTTATGGCCTTACAATGTTCTTGTAGATTTACCTTAAAGGGGCGGCCTGTTTCTCAGATACATAGAATGGTGTACACACCGTCTTTAGTCATGTTCTCCTCTGGTGGAGGTCCTACTCGGAAGCGGTACCTGTTAAGTGTAGAACCACTTCTGAAGATTGTTGCTAATATACCAAATATCCTTTGTATTTTATCTGATAACCCCTTCACATACGATTTACATACCGAGGATGTTTTCTGGAAGTTGTTATCCACATGTCCTCCCTTCCATGTTTGTTGGAGTTGTTGTTATGTTCCCTGGATAATTATTTCCTTGTAGGGTACTGCTTATACTGACCCTTTCCTGTTCGTATGTTTATGGGTAGACGCTTATGAATTTTAATCGATGTTGCAGGCAGTGGACGATCCCTTTCTTTACAAAGAAGCTCCCATCCAATGCAACTAGATGGTGAGCCTGGATGTGGTGAGTTTGTTTACCAAGATACCCATTGTAGAATCACTAACGATAGGCTGGCCTCGGACTCATTCCATGAAGAACGTACCAGCATTCCACTAGATAACCTAATGGAGATGATGACTTTCTGCACAAAATCAACACACTTCGGATTGGGTTCAGATATATATCGGCAGGATGAAGGCCTAATATTGGCTCGCCATTATCACCATTAATGGCTAAGATATACACGAAATACTTTAAAGAGATGGCATTAGAATCCACAGATCTAAAGTCAACTCTATGGCTGAGATACATTGATGATACCTACACGCTTTGGCCACACCAAAAGAAGGTCCTGACGCTACTGGTCCATGGGAACTCAATTAGATCCTGCATACAGTTCATCATAGAAAAAGAGGGTGACTACAAAATGACATTCCTGATGGTGCTAATAACTCGAACAGACGTTGGGTTCAAGATATTCGTATACTGCAAGCCAACATTCAGCGGACAAATAATTCAACTTCAATTCACACCACCTATACAATGTAAAAAAGAGATTGTGACTTGACCCAAAGATTTGTGAGTTCAATCCCAGGATTCAGCAGTGGTGAACAGGTAATTTAGAGGGTTGAAGGGAGATAACTCATGACTACCAAAAAGAAGGTTCACGCAAGGAATTAGAATGATATACCTCAGTAATTGTTAATTCTTAGAACATGAAGAAGGCCGGAGCGTTCAACAGCCGAGACATCGTACAAATGGCAACTACAATGAGGACAATAATCTGAATAATATGAATAGTGTCATTTCAAACCTGAGGATCTCTGCATGTTACATAGAATAAAACATGTATGCAACGGAAATCAAAGGAAATAATAATAATAATAATAATAATAATAATAATAATAATAATAATAATAATAATAGAAGGCTACGAATGATATTAAAAACTGAATTAAATTCACAGAACAGAGTTATGGGCATTAATAGCCTTGCAATCCCAGTTGTCCAATATAGCTTTAACATCTTAAACTGGACTCTAAACGACATCAGGCGAATAGATGCTAAAACAAGAAAGCTTCTTTCTAAGCATAAGATGCATCATCTAAAGGCTGATGTAGACCGTCTATACATACCCCGTAAAGAAGGTGGAAGAGGTCTTATTCAGCTGGAATTGTCATACAAGACAACAACGATTGGCTTACTAACATACATAGAAACAACAAAGGATTGGATGATACAATTAGTAAGGCAACATGAAGAAAGAAAGAAAAAATATTCAATAATAAAAGAAGGCAGTAAATTCAAACAAGATTTACAGTTAGTAGATTCTGTAGAAAAGCAGAACGGAAGCCAAGAGCCGGCTACTGCGGCAAAGAATATGAAAATGAAAGCCAAAGATAAAGCTCTTGAACAGATGAAACAGCGCTGACAAGACAAACCTCTGCATGGCCAATATCCAGTACGTGCCAATAAATCCAATGTTGACAAAGTTAATACTCATCGATGGTTACGTGCATCTGGATTAAAGTCTGAAACTGAAGGCTTTATTCTTGCAGCACAAGACCAAAGTCTTTTCACGAGAAACTTTCAGGCAAATATTATGCATAATAATATGGATCCAAAATGCAGGTTTTGTGATAAACACCAAGAAACAATAGACCACCTAATCTCAGGCTGTTCTGTGCTTGCCCCAAATGAATATAAAAATCGTCACGATAGAGTTGGGCAATATTTACATTGGGCAATATGCAAACATTATGGAAAAGCTGTAGGCAAACACTGGTATGAACATCATCCAGCACCGGTTACAGAAATAGAAGATGTAACCATTCTATGGGATTACACCATCTACACAGACAGAAAAATTGAAGCAAACAGGCCAGACATTATTGTTAAAAACCAGAAGGAGAAAACTTGTCTATTAATTGATATGGCTTGTCCAGCGGATTGTAACATAGCAATCAAGGAATTTGAAAAACTGTCAAAATATAAAGACCTGGAAATTGAAATAGAAAAAATGTGGAAATTGAAAACAAGAGTTGTGCCAGTGATAGTAGGTGCACTTGGAATGATAAAAAAATGGAACAAAACAACACATTGAAAGAATCCCTGGAAACCCCAGCTTAAGAGATATACAAAAAATTGTCTTATTAAGTACAGCCCACACACTAAGGAAAACTTTATCTATGTAATGCTGGGGATGATAGGGAAGATAGAAAAACATGAAATGGAGCCATAACAACACGCCACTACCTGCCTTAGGTCTCCCCGCAGACTTGGTTGGTAGTGAGACCAAAGCAGAAATCGAAATATGATGAAAAATGACAAAATAATAATAATAAAACATGAAGAAAGAAATAAAAAATATTCAATAATAAAAGAAGGCTAGTAAATACAAACAAGATTTACAGTTTGTAGATTCTGTAGAAAAGCGAAACAGAAGCCAATAACCAACTTTTGCGGCAAAAAATATGAATATGAAAGCCAATGATAAAGCTCTTGAACAGATGAAACAACGCTGGCAAGACAAACCTCTGCATGGCCAATATCCAGAACGTGTCAATAAATCTAATGTTGATAAATTTAATACTCATCGATGGTTGCGTGCATCTGGATTAAAGTCTGAGATTGAAGGCTTTATTTTTGCAGAGCAAGACCAAAGTTTTTTCGCTAGAAACTTTCAGGCAAATATTATACATAAAAATGTGGATCCAAAATGTAGGTTCTCTGATAAACCCCAAGAAACAATAGACCGTCTAATCTCAGGTTGTTCTGTACTTGCCCCAAATGAATATAAATATCGTCACGATAGAGTGGGGTAATATTTAAATTTAACAATGTGCAAACACTCTGGAAAATCTGTAAACAAACACTGGTATGAACATCACCCAGCACTGGTTACAGAAATAGAAGATGTAACCATTCTATGGGATTACACCGTCTACACAGACAGAAAAATTGAAGCAAAAAGACCAGACATCATTGTTAAAAACCAGAAAGAAAAAACTTGTCTATTAATTGATATGGCTTGTCCAGCGGATTGTAACATAGCAATCAAGGAATTTGAAAAATTGTCAAAATATAAAGATCTGGAGATTGAAATAGAAACAATGTTGAAATTGAAAACAAGTATCGTACCAGTGATAGTGGTTAGAGTTAGTGCACCTGAAATGATAAAAAATGATCAGCAGTTTGATTGTGGAGGACTGTAATAGTCTGTCCCCTGTATTTTGTGTTTAGCCTTATTGTTTTTTTCTGCATTTCAAATGCTTAACTGCAACATAAAACTGAGGATATAAAATCATGATAATATTTGGGTTCCAAAATGGAATTACTCATGAAGCAACATAATAGTAAGATTAGTTTGATTTTGTGCTGATTTTGAAATGAGAAACAATAAAGTAAAAATATATTTTTGTGCTTCATACATAACAAAAATATATCTGATAAAATACGACAAGAAATACTAATTTAAATGTTTGACAGTCGATATGGAAATAATTTACTGATAATACGTGATCTGAATTGGAAATAAACGGTTTGTGTACGATAAGACATATTACTTAATGAGTAATAGTCAGCTAATCCTCATACGTGATACGCGGTTGGGTGATTATATCTCTTCGAGACATGACTGACTGGGCAGATTATTTTTCCGCCGTAGGTTGCCATTACTTTCTGCGGTAGACTAGCTGCCAACCAATGTTATAGAACCTAATCTCTTCTATTATTTAACACATAGCTGTTTAGAGAAGCGGATTAATACCGTTCCTAATGGTATTTGCGAGTGTATGCAATGAATTCAACAGGGATTCGAACTCGGCTGACTGATTTCTCGTTCTGAGACGGTATCCACTATGACACAACGCAT
>JBBBDQ010000324.1:3535000-3550000 GCA_037127315.1 Ascarosepion bandense | reverse complement strand
TATGTATATAAATACATATAGACAAATATACGAAAAATTAAGGCAGACACGTTATTCCATGGTAAATCGGAAGCCTAGGCCTATTTCAGGCGAACCATCCTCAGCTTCCGTCTTTATTGTACAGGTGTAAAATCTTTTGTACAATAAAGACGGAAGCTGCTGATGGTTTGCCATAAACAGGCCTAAACTTCCGATTTACCATGAAATAACGTGTCTGCCTTAATTTTCTTATATATATATATGTAAGTAGGGAAATCAATCGCACTTGACGAATCCGAAAATAACGAAACCATGTCAGTTCAATTGGCTGATGTGTTTTTGGGCTTAACCTAAATCTGACCTATAACAGTTTAATATATATATATATATATATATATATATATATATATATATATTGCTATCTCTTCTTCCTTTACCGTTCTCTTTCTCTTCATGAGTGTTTGTGCTACATTTATGATAAAATTATTAATTTCTGATCATTTATTGTTCTCTCTCTTCAATGTTTTTTTCTGCATATTCTCTAACACCCAATAATTACTTGTATCTTAGTGGCTTCGTTGCCTTTTTGGAATAAAATGATTAAAAGAAAGAGTAAAACGTCCTTTGTCTGTCGATTACCATTACCATTAACCGTACACATGAGCTGTGATACGGCGAAACAGATCTGTCTGCGGATGACAATATATATATATATATATATATATATATATATATATATATATATATACTAGCAGTATAACCCGGCGTTGCTCGGGTGTAATGAAAGCTTATATATATATATATTATCGATTTTCTGCACTATTGTAAGAACTGCAACCTTGAAACTTCTGAATATCGTTTCTTATGTTTTTGTCTATGAGTGTATCAAATTTGATTAAAATCGGACCACTCCTTTTATAAACCGATTTTTTCGATTATCGATTTTCGATATTTATCGGGGGTACCTCGACACAAAACCTAACTAAGAACACTCGCAGACGCTTATAGTACAAGTATGTAAATTTTCAAGAAAATCGGTTCAGCCGTTTCGGAGTCTATAGGTAACGGATACACACAGACACTGACACACACACACAGACAAAGTTCCATTTATAAATAAGTTTAGATATTTTGTTACATTACTGGATATTGTTTAAAATCACAACTTTTAATACGATCTTTAACAAGTAATATTAATGATGTGGTCTGTATCAGAAGGGTTCGGAACATGATTCCTGTTTACTGTGCATAGAGTTCGGACTATAAAATAACATAACAACTTGAATAAAACATATTTATTGCTGATATTTTGCGAATAAAAGATTAAAAAATCCTAAGAATAACAAAAGTTAGTATAAGTTCGTGCACAATTGTATCTTAAATAAGCAATTAATACTGAATTTAATTATAATTATTAGCAGAAAAAGTACTAATAAAATATAAATTTTAATTATAAATAGATCAGTTTTGAAGTCATCAGATGATTCAGTGAATTTCAAGGTATACTTATCAATATGTTGCGATTAAATCATTATTTTCATCAATTTTGTTTATTCAATTTAGTCACAGTATTTACATTATTCGGACTATTGTCCTCATCTTTGTTGCCATTTGTACAACGTTTCGGTCGTTGTTCGCTCCGGCCTTTTTCAGGAGCTAGAAATTTTGAACCTAACCATTTATTAGAATTATTATGGTATATCGTTCTTTTACCCTTGCTTAGAGCCTCTTCTGGTAGTCATGAGTTATCTCTCGCTAACCCTGTAAGTTACTTGTTCAAAACTGCTGTAGCCTCGTACTGAACACAAAACTCCTTGGGTCAAGTCAAAGGAACTAACCAACGTCTGTATCCACTGGGCCATGACGTTGTACAAATGGCAACAAATATGAGGACAATAGTCCGAATAATGTAAACACTGTAAATGCTGCCTCATCACAATATAGTCAGTTGTTTTATTAAAGTCATTTTCTAGCGTTAGGATCTGTTCACAGTTAGATAAGCCTACGTTTTTATAAGATTTTCGTTAATAATTTATTTTATAATTTAGATGTTTTTACAAGAACTTTCTTTAATTTTCTACAATTTCTTTCATTGTCAAAAAATCCGCAGTCAACGGTAACATATTTTAGTATACGTGTAATTTTATCAGTCATTAACTCAACACAAAAAAATTATGTGCTTTTTTATTATAGGTGATATCTGACAGACGATATGACACGGCGATTAAATCAGGCATCTTTTTCTGACATCAATTTTGTACAATCATCAAGATCGATCGATTTTAATTGAAGTTTGACCGCGGGTGTCCAATATGATGACGTGTAGAAAAAAACAAAACTCATCAACATATACTAACACCGATCAATGTTGTGAAATCATTTTTTCCTTTCGTTTTCTGCAGTTTAATTGTTGGGGAAAAATGTGAAAGTATTTTCCAATTTTCTTAAGTAATACTTGAATGAAATAGAAAGCAATTGATTAAGTGATCGATACATATATATTGACACATATACATAGGTATATGTGTGAGTATCTGTGAATAGATGATATTTATATACATAGAAAATATATTGAATCAAAATATGTGCACTAACATGCATAAAAGTATATACATACAAACACGACATAAATAGATAGACATACGATCATATATATATATATATATAGAGAGAGAGAGAGAGAGAGAGAGAGAGAGAGAGAGAGAGAGAGTGGTAAACAGCCAGCCAGCCAGACAGACAGACAGACAGACAAAGAGAAAGAGATATGGAGAGAGATGAATAAAGTTTGATACACAAAAAGGTGGGCGCACATTTAAAACAGTATGAGCATGAAATTATATATATATATATATGTGTGTGTGTGTATGTGTGTGTGTGTGTGTGTGTGTGTGTGTGTGTGTGTGTGTGTGTGTGTACAAGGTGTCCCCAAGTGACATACCCAGTTTTTGACTACCTATAACACGATTATTACCCCTTTTCAAATCCATATTTTTTAAGATATAAACTGTTATTTTTGTCTGTTTTTGATCATCTTTCACATTTGCGGAGTGACTTAATAAAAAATCAGAAGGCATAAGAAAATGACTTACTTCTTCTCGGAAACCATGAAAACGGTGCAATTCTACGAAAAATTAAATCAATATATTTGAATCATTAGTCTTCAAAAAAAAAAAAAGAATAAGTATAAAAATTTATTTCTAAATATAGATTCCATACACACGCACACACACACACATGCATATATATATATATATATATATATATATAGATAGATAGATAGATAGATAGATAGATAGATAGAGAGAAAGAGAGAGAGAATATATATATAGAATATATATATGTATATATATCTTCCATTTGTAAACGATAATAACACGTTTACAAATGGAAAATATTCAAACGTTCTACAATATAATTATATTGAACATTTTTAATACAAATTTGAAATAGTCTAATCTTATTATGATCAAAAACTATGTAATTAAACGAAATATATATATATATATATATATATATATATATATATATATATATATATATATATTTCGTTTAATATATATATATATAAAGAGAGAGAGAGGAAAAATTTGAACTAATACTTAGTAATATAGAAATATTCAGTCATTTAAGTGGCATACGTTAAACTCCCTTGGACGATCATGTCTCGAAAGAGACATGACTAACTGGGCAGAAGAATATCCCGCAGTAGGTTGCCATTGCTTTCTGCGGTAGACTGGTTGCCAGCCAAGGCTATAAAACTCAACCTAGCCTGTTATTTAACCCATAACTGGAAGGAAGAGACGAATTAATACATTTCCCAAGGGGATTTGCGCGTAATTGAATACAATGAATTCAACTGGAATCCGAACTGGCTCCCCGATTTCTCGTTCCGACACAAACAACCAAAACGACACAACCAAAAAACTACTACCAATAGCTCAATAGTAGAAAAACAAATTTAATATATCCCAAATAAGAATAACAATTCAAATGATGTGAAAACATTCTTTAGAGAATCTGGGACACAGACTTTCAAAACAATTACAACCCCCATAACAATCTCACACACTAACAAGCACTAGAAATAGAAAACATCCGTGAGAACAATGGAATAATGATAAAGGAAGCAGATATAGGCAGTGTTGTAGTCATTATAGATAAAACATACTACAAAACTAACATTAATTATAATCTAGGAGACGTAAATAAGTAAAAATTAACCAAACATAATGTAGATGAAAACATTGCATAAAAATGAGAGAAAAAACTCAGCCTAACACACAGTAGAATACTAATGAAGAAAGAAAAAATTCCCTACAGACATAGTTTCAAGACCTAGCAATCTTTACGGACTCCAAAAGATGTGTAAATCAAACACAATTAAATCAGCAATCCAGGAACAAAATCGGAATATATTCACACCCCAAATCCTAGTGATCTTAAATTCAAACCCACTATGGCAGAGCCATTCTGGCCAACAAGCGGACTGAGCAACTTTATAGATAAAATATTGTAACAATACACCACAAAAATAAAAAAAATCTACATCAGAGACAGCATACATTTTCTGATCTTCATATCGTAAAGTGTAGACTCAGGTACACTCATTGTAACATTTGTCGTGAACTGCTTGTACAGCAAATACCCCCAAAGCTAGGTAAACCGGCCATTATATTTTTGATTGAAAACACCCAGAAATATTTCCCTCACGCTTTACAAACTAATTTATTATACAAAGTATGGAACTAATTTTAGGCAACAATTTATTTTGCAACAAAATTTAATTTATTTTAACAACCCAAACTATATTCAGGTACCGCGACAGGGACAAAAAAGCACCGACATATACAACAATCACACTAGCATATCTAGAAAGAAGCCTATACAACAAAATAGAATACAAATATGGGGAAAACATAAAAACAGAATTCACTAAATCATGAAAACTCTATCTTGATGATCGTTTAATCTTTTGGAGTTTAACACAGAGAGACAAATAAACTAAAAAATCTACTCCAAAACTTGCACCTCAACATGAAGTTCAAACTATAATATGGCTATCATGAATTACCATTCATACTCATAAAACAAAAAATTACATCATCACAAACATTTACAATAAAGACACAGACACAAAACAATGCCTCTGTTTCAAGAATCACCACCCTAAAATTTGCGTAAATCCCTCCACTACTTCCAAGTACGAGGAATTGTTTACAGTAGTAGCTGATGCGACCCTTCGTAAACTGCGCCTAGAGGAACTAAGAAAAACACTGAAATAAGAGTATAACCCACTCTACTAATCACAAAGGTTTTCAACTGGCAGGGACTTACGGCCTATCCCATTGAATACACCGGTTCTCGCTCGATCACCGAAGTTAAGCAACGTTGAGCCTGGTCAGTACTTAGATGGGTGACCGCTTGAGAATACCAGTTGCTGTAAGCGTTTAGTGACAGATGTGTGTTGTGGTGCAGTGGATATCGGCTCGGAAAGAGAAATCAGTGAGCCTAGTTCGAATTCCAGTTGAATACCCTGCATTCACTTAAGCACTGGTACCCTTGGGAAAGGTATTAATCCGTCCCTTCCCCCAATTATGGGTTAAATAACAAGGGTAGGACTTGGGGACCCTGCCCTTAAAAACAAATCCCAATGAATCTTGATACTCGAAGACAAAAAAGTATTACTAGACACAAAACCTATATAAAAACAACAACAAATTGTTGAAAGAAAAAGGTATTACCAGCAATAAATAAAATTTACTTGGCAATAAATGACCCGCCGAGGTTCATTTAGCATAAAAACAAAACAACCAACCAACTGGCAGAAGAAATACCATCAGAATCTTCCCGGAATAAAAAAAACAGCAACAAAAAAATGAAAAAGAAGAAAGAATTCTAGCATACGTCTCCACACACAACAAGAACAACCCAGAGTTTTTTTACAAATATCAAATGACACATAAAATTACTCAACAAAAATAATAAAATAGAGTAAATATTAAAGACAACTAAAATAATTAAAAGCAAACGCCAACACAAAAATTTTAAAAATTGCGAAAATCATCAAAATCTGTGTAACAGAGGACACAGGAATCACAAAATGCAACAAAAAGATGTCTGGTATGCAACACAATAATAGAAGTAAACCACTTCAAGTTCCAAAACACATCTACATTCTAAATAAAAAGAAATCTGAGCTGCAATTCTAGAAATGTAATTTATTCTCTAAAATGCGATGAACGCGCAAAAATGTACGTGGGAGAGACACAAGACCTAAGTAAAGGAGTAGCCCGGCATAAAAGTAACATTAAACTAGCCAGTAACAAGAAATTGCACATCTCTCAAAATTTTTACAAATGGAGTGGAGGTAAATTGAGAGTAACGTCTATTTACCAAAATGCAGATTATGACACGCTTATGATGCAGGAAGAAATATTTATATAAAAGTACAAGCCTTTCCTCAACAAAACATCATGAATAACCTAAGACACACACACAGATACACTAAATTCAAACGGAATCCAAAAAGAAAATCGCAAACAGTTGCTAAAAAATAGAGTTAAAAAAACAACAAAATAAACTAGAGGACTGGTAAAGTAAAATTGAATCAAAATCGCTGAAAACCAGTTTGAAGTATAAAGACATAATCAAATTTTGCAAGTCAGTGTAAAAAAATTCGTGACCAACAAAATGTGACGAAAGAGACTTAATGTGCAATATGAACTTTCTAACCTGCTGACCGCTTATCTCTATATATACGCAATAGTTTAGCCATAGGAAAAGCAAACGTAACACGATGTGTAAAGTAACAAGTTTATTCGCCTGAAGAGAGACTACCTCAGAATCGAAACACGTGTAGCGACAGAAATATCATTATGGACACTTAATATATCATACAAAAAGCAACTAATATTATTAATAATAATAACAACAATAAATTTACACACAAACATAACGATCATGTCTTCTCGCATTTTTTCTCATATATATATATATATATATATATATATATATATGTACACACACACACATATATATATATATATATATATATATATATATATATATATATAATAGGGATTTTATAGTTGTTCCAACGAAAGAAAAGTGTATATTCTAAATAAAAGTGGGACTGCAAGAGTTCTTTTATAAAATATACTATATTTATTTTTTGTTTTATATACTGCTAGACCGTGTTTCTGGTCTTACGACCTTCTTCAGGTAGAGAGTTAGTGTCAGTCATCGTCTTGTTTGTGTGTGTTAAGAGTTCACATCTTGTACTTGTGAAGGAATCTCTTTCCGCTTGAAGGGATAATTTAGGATAGGTCAAATATCGGGCGATGTTTTTTTTTTCATTTATATATACATAGAACGCACACATATATACACTCTTCCTATGTCGTGTAGGATTCCGTGTGTGTGTCGTTGTGTTAATTCTTGCTAGTATGTGCACATACCTGTGTATGTACGGTCCGATTAGTATATCTGGTCATTCTGTGCGCGTGTTGAGTGTCAATGTTTGCGTGAAGGTTTATGTACTATTAATACTAGTTTAAATTTGTTAGTGATGTTTTATTTTCTTGTATTTGCAGTTAAAAATATATGTCCGTCTGATATAACGGCATGATATTAAATTTGCTTGGATTACATCAGAAGATGTATAGTGATACAAAGAGTTTTCTACTGTCTGTTAATTTGATGTTGCTTTTTTTAAAGGGACATTCTTTTGTTTAGTGATTGACTGATTCCAATATAAGATAAATTTCATTTTGTGCACTTGAGTGATAGTAATACATTTCTGGGGTTGCAGTTCAAATTTTTGTTTATTGTGAAAGTCTTTGTGGGGTTTTCAAAAGTGTAGGTGTTTCCATTTCTAATGATATCACAAACCCCACATTTTTGTTACATTTTGTAATCCCCTGTATCTTGTGTTAATATGTATTTCAGGTTTTTTGTTGGGGTTTAATCTTAAGTATTTTGGCCGTTTTTTAATATCTTTTTCTTTTTGTCATTTTTGTTAAGTAAGTCAAATATTTAAAAAATTTCTGTGAATAATATTTTGTGGTTCCTTTTCGATGTCGTGCTTATTTGGATTTTGTAGTTCGTTTGGAGGTATTTTTTCTGCGAGTTCAAAACTTTCTTTTTGAATGTTGTGCGGTAGGGTTTGTTTTTTAGTTTAATGTAGGCGGGTTTATCGGAAGTGTTTCTCGGCCCCTATAGTGCAAACCCTACGTGCTAGGGAACAATAGATGGATTTTATGCCGCTTTTTATATATATATATATATATAGAGTATGATGTGTGTACGAGTGCGTGAATATATATATATATATATATATATATATATATATATATTTTAATTCAGATACTTCAATCCAAGGGAAAAAAGCAGGAAGGTAAATTCCAAAAAACCGATCCTAATTAATATTAAAAATTTATTTTAATATTAAAAATGATACAGGAAGAGAGCTCCATGTAATAAAATATTACAGAGCAAATATATATTAAAAAGGGATTAATTCAAAGATGTTGAATGGCCATTTCGATATGAAGATCCCCACGGGGGACGACACATCACCTCAGCAACAGAAAAAACCTTTCAGAAACTGGAGAAAAATTAGTCTACTCCAGTTTTAGTTAAAAATTAGTTTTCTCCAGTTTTAGTTAAAAATTAGTTTTCTCCAGTTTCTGAAAGGTTTTTTCTGTTGCTGAGGTGATGTGTCGTCCCCCGTGGGGATCTTCATATCGAAATGGCCATTCAACATCTTTGAATTAATCCTTTATATATATATATATATATATATATATATATATATATATATATATATATTTGTTTCTAAACATATACTGTTAAATATAAGAGACAATGAATGTCTATTATGTTTAGTCATGAACCGTTCTAAACATCGTATTTTGGCTTTACTTTCAGTTGAAAATAAAGATAAAAATTCTCTAACATTTACATAAATTTTTATTAATTTGGTTCTAAGTTTTCGGCTCACTTGAGCTATCTTCTTAAAACCAAATTAATAAAAATTTATCCAAATGTTGGAGAATGTTTGTCTTTATTTTCAACTGAAATTAAAGCTAAAATACCACAGTATATGTTTAGAAAATTATTTGCTGCCTCGATACACTATATATATATATATATATATATATATATATATATATATATATATACTACCGGCCATAATTATTAGACCACATTTTAATTATAGTACTTTTAGTATTTATTGCCAAGTGGATAATTCTAAATGAAAATAAGTTTTTTTTATTTACTTACATTCAAGCCCAGATATTGAGCATTTTAGTTCATAAATACAGCGTAACCTAAAACTATATATATATATATATATATATATACAGAGAGAGAGAGAGAGAGAAAGAGGTGGAGGTGTATCCAAGGCTGCAGTTGAAACTATTTGCTCTCTGTCGCTTTCTAAAATCGGATCCAGTGTTCAAAATTTCACTTTTCAGTGGTCAGATAAGTAGGCGTTCCACGCGGCAAATGCACTATTGAGGAACAATGGACCGCAGTGCTCTTTCTCGGCACAGATGGTATCAACCCTGAGGATATCCACAGTCTAGCATTGGCGTTGTATGGAGCACACACCAGGAATCAACGAAAGCTGTAAGAGTAGGAATAAAGCTTTTAAGGAGGAAGAACAATCGTAACGGAAGAAAGCCAAAGTGGCTATCTAAGTATATCGCACATTAACGAACAGTCCTATGGTGGATAACTTGATTAGAAAAAAAACAGATGAATCACTTACGCACAAGTGGTGGTGACAGATATGGATGTGCACAAATCATGGTCTGTAATGACATTGAGTACAGTCTGTCCGCGATCGGTACTCAAATAAGCTAGCGATACAGATGTGGCCTAGTGAGCAACAATAAAGATTCTTTTTGAAAGAAAGAAAAAACTCGTTCAACGATACTGGAAATGTAAAGCCGCGAAGGAGGACAATATCGAAAAGTGCTATATGCATTTATTCTTCAACAATTTTTTTATAGAGTCTTTTTTATTTACACACGTCCGGCGATTTCTGTCACCAACAGAAAGAGCTGTGTAAATATATTATCTAAATGCAGCCGAGGTAACAACAATAAATTTCCTTTTCTCTGTAGTGCTAGTCATTTATCTCTCCAGTGTCTGTCTTTCATACTTATTTTTATTTATTTGTTCATATTTTAAATAATGTTGCCACATACAATCCGATGTTCCTCCTATATATCTAGTAATCAAATCTAAAGAAGATTTATGCAATCGTTTTGGTTCTGGTCTGGTTAAATCTTAGCTTCAGTCATTTTCAAGCGTCTACTCCATCTAATGGAGCTTTCCTTGGCCTTTTCTATAAAAATATTTTCGGTAATTGTTCTGATCAAATTTCCTCTGTCGGAGCTCGAGTTTATAGAATTAAACACAGTAGGAGATTGGCGGAAATATCTCATCATTTTACTGTTAAAATGGCTAAATTTTACCTTAAGTCTCTGGTAATAGTTTTGCTTGTTGTTTGTGGAAATCACTTCCGTTTTCTTATTTCCCTGCCAAGGTCGATTTTCAACGTCGTTATCTTTCGTTTTCTTAAGTATTGTTGTTTTATTTCCTTATTTATTTTCTTAATAGTAGTTTTTTCTATTCTATAACATTCTGCAACCTTTTGGGTCTTAATGGTTGCTTTGCCTTTCTTGTCTTTTGCTTGCTTGTCAAAATATCCAAAATAAAAAAAACCTGAGAAAGATGAAGCTAATCGATTTGATTTCAACAGTGAGTTCTAGGCGCCGTATTGACGGAATTTTATATGAATTGAATAACAATATCGAATTTTTAAGGTTTTATGTCTTCTGGATCGTGTATCTAGTGACCCGCAGTGTGTCGCTAAGACAAAGGAGTAAAAAACAGCCAAAGCGTGATTTTCATTGATTTTTCTTTGAATCCGCCTTCTTCCGTTATCGTCAATTGTCCAATTTATAAACGGGAATTTATAGGAAAACTTGACAAACTCAGTCTTATATATTTGAATTTGCATAAGAAATTCGAAGTAATTTATTATTAAAATATACTAGTACAACCTGACACGGTGAAGGAAATAAAGAGTTAAGTTCTGTATTCCAATCATCTACAGATAGACAGCAAAACGACCGAAACGTCTTGAATGTAGCAACAAAGATGAGGACAACAAGCTGTACAATGTAAATAGTTTAAGTGAATGCAATGTCTCATGTCAGAAATATAGACAATTTTATTTGCAATCTTTTGATGACATAATCTTTAAAATTTCAAAATAATATGCTAAAGAAAGTTTTTTCCTTCTAATTCTAGAAATCTGGATTGTTTTTCTATATTTATTTATATTTTATGAGATAAATGAATACATTTTCTCATGTCAGAAATATAGACAATTTTATTTGCAATCTTTTGATAAAATAATATTTAAATTTTCAAAATAACATGTTAAAGAAAGTTTTTTCCTTTTAATTCTAGAAATCCGGATTGTTTTTTTTATATTTATTTATATTTTATGAGATGTTTTATTTTAAAAAACAACCTACTGAATAAAACAGGGAAAAGTTTACGTGTGAACGTAAGAAAATAGTTTACGCGTAAGTCTTTAGAAAAATGGTAATGGGTTGCGGGAGTAAATAAACATTGGCATATGGCAGAATCAACCACATTTTAGTTTACAATATTTTGTGACATCTTGCAGCCAGAAAGAAAGACACAAAGACGTAATAGTTTTAAAACTGTATATTACAAAGAAAGTAGTACAAACATATACGAATGAGCGGTTATTAGCTTGACAGTTAGTCCGGTTGTTAACGTTATCTTCTAGAATAGATTCCGCTCACACTCTTTACTTCTGCAAAGCAGAAGCGCTACTTATATATAGTTTAGACAAATTCATGTGTCATACGGGTAACCTCCTATAACATCCCCATTCTAAGTATTATATCTGCTAGAAGTCTTAGTATTTTTTCTTTTTGTATTTATAACGATAATGTCTGTCATGTTATTTAAACGGTCAAGGTAAAGACTAATGATTGCATTTGGATGACGCATTAAGGGCGGTCGAGAAATCGGCGCACACATGGGACTCGTTTGTCTTCGTCTTCACATAGACGGTCGTTGAAGCCCATTGAGTGCACACAATTTTTTATAAGACACTGGTTCTTACTAGTTTCTCGAGTTCTTCATTTATTTTTGGTAAAGAAGCAAAAGGTTTAGTCCCCTTTTTCTTAAATACTGGTTAGATGTCATCTTTTAACTCGGATTTCGTCGTCATCTTATAACACTGACCAAGGCCTCCAGGTGAAACTTTCGGAAATGCTTCTTTTTAAATTATTTTTCAATTATTTGCCTCATTGGTCAGGTTTTCGAGCTTTTGGCAAAATGAATAAATTGTCATGTCCTACAACTTAAATTTCTCCATCCAGTTGATGTCAAATAAACTTTCTTTATTCTTTAATAAGAATGCCTTTAGTTTTATAGTCCTTACTTGAAATGTTACATTCGTGATAAGTTCTTTCGTAAACTTTATTTTTTCACTTGTCACAGACTTGGCTATTGTATTAGTTCTTAACAAGTTTGCTTTTTCCCAAAATTTCCAAAATCTGTAGATGTATTATTGTTAAATCTGAACGAGAAACCAACTTCAGCTGAATTTTTTTTATTTAGGATTTGCATTTGCACGTATTTCCTAATATTTAAGCCGTCTTGTTGATATGTTTTCCTGGTGATCACTGGACGATATGATCTTGTTGGTAAACAGTTGGTTTCTGTTTGGTTTCGGGTACACCGCTCGTTCCACAAATGGGTTTGAAGCTTCCAGACGAAAATAAACAGAGTCTAAACTCAATACTGATCTCTCTAACAGCGCACGTCATCACTGTCCCAAGGACACTGGCAGCCATTGTCTCGGACCCGTTTTATGGACAAAAACCACTGCCGACGCACCAATCATCGCCGTCGGCCTCGTTCTCACTCAGTATAAAAGGGCAGGTCGAAGATTATTCCTTTCTTTGACCAAAGTGCGAGGGAAGAGGACGCATCTGACGAAACGACGAACTGTTTGGCGTGGGTTTACGCACGCATTCATCACAACACAGCAGCCAGACAAGCAAAACACCTTGGACACTTTGGCTTTGGTAAGTATGAATGTTTATCGTCACAGATTTCTTGTACCCGATACGGCTACAATTTAGGGATTTTCATATCGGTAAGGGCAATGTATAAATCTACAACCAAATCAAGGGTTAAGAAGCTTGTTGTGTTTCTGGTTTGCTTGAGAAGGAGAATTAATTTGTTTTTTTCTTTCGGCGTACTTTATGTCAGCTATGCCAGATTCCACGATATTTTTCGAATCTTAGCGTACGCTTACGAATCTCTGATAATCCTCTGCTATTTTTTGGAGGGTAAGGTTTCGATTTTCTATTTAATTTAAAACTCCACGTATAATTACAGCGTATATAGCTGAAACAAGTCCCTAAACAAATATCAAACACTTTAAATTATTTACACACAATTCTGACAGTTTAAAATTGTCGCAATGCATGTTCACTCTCTTTTCTGGTTAAATTCGTATTTCCATCTCTTATAAAAGAGTGGATCTTTAGAACTAAAATAGATCTGTTAGAAGTTTGACCGATTCAGTGAATGTCAGTTTTTTTTTGTTTTAAAATTACGGTGACAAATATTTACATTTTTTTCAAACAAAAGCAAAATATGTAAAAAAAAAAGTGCTAATGATCAATTTAATTATTTAATTTTTTTTTTTCAGATTTAATATTTCATACTTCAGAAAATAAAATTAAAAAAATAAAGTTTTTATTTTCGCTAAATATTTAATGCAGGAAATCAACTGTCTGTAAATGATTTCCATCTACTTCTCTCATTAGCATCTTCTCCTACTACTAAAATATTCGGAGTTGCAGAAGCAACACCGGGCTATGATGCTAGTATAATATATAGTTGTTAATTATCTGATTACTGGACGTTACTAAAAAACTGAAAATTTCAATATCAGGAACAAATGTATGTAATGAATTTAGAATATTTGCAATATCACGTGACAGATTTAGTTTTGAAATTTAAAAAACACTGGTATCGAGGTCAGTTATTAAGATTACAACCTACATAAACTCCTTATAATATATATATATTTTTTTTTTAATCATCTCACCCCACGCAAGGCATTCCACTGCCACTATTGCGCATGGGGCTACATAGGGGAAGGTAAAGAGAAGGAGTGGATAGACATAGGGAATGTCAGGAGAAAGGTGACAGATGAGTAAGGATAGCGAGGATGAAGGTCGGGCAGATGGGAAGAGTGCTTGATAGAATGGGAGCAGGTTAGTGTGTTAGGAGGTGTGTATTGACCTTACATTTAAACTCCTGGAGATTGTAGCCGTCGGGGAAGCAATCGTTTGGAAGAGAATTCCACAGTCGGGAAGTGCGAGGAAAGAAACTGTTGGAGTAGAAGTTACGGCTGCATTTTATCGGTTTCACTGTAAAAGGGTGGGATCTAGTTGCTATTCTAGTATCTCGTGCAAAATCGTATTTAGGGGGCACCAGTGATCTAAGTTCATATATATATATATATATATATATATATATATTGCGATTTATGCATTACTCTTCAACAATGCATTGAGATCTTTCGGTGTCTGGCGTGTGTATACACCACTTATATATAACAAGCTAAAATTTCCCTTCTTATTCCATGCGCCTAACTGACACGAAATCGGTCGAGTTTCGATCCCGGCCAGGAGCAATTGGAAATCTATCAACACTGATGAGCTGTAATAGAGTGAAACAGGCTTTTATATGGATGATATATATATTTATATATATATATATATATATTAGAATGTAATAAACGTTTACGATACAATATTTATTATACTAAGTTTCCTCTTAACTTAGCAGTCACTAATTGAACCACATTAACTCTAAGTACTCTGTATATGACCAATATTGATATGAAATTAATTTTCTCTGTTGGAAATAGTATCCGTG
>JBBBDQ010000324.1:3485000-3532500 GCA_037127315.1 Ascarosepion bandense | reverse complement strand
GACATTCTGGTATTTATTTACATTATGTATATAACAAGCTAAAGTGTTCCTTTCTCTGCCGTGCTTAGGTGTAGACAACCAGACTGATGTAAAATTGGTCGGTTTTAAATCCGGTCTAGAAGAATTAGGATGTCTAGCCGTACGGATGAGCTATGATATATATATATATATATATATATATATATAAGACATATTTTATATAATTGGAAGCAGAATTTTGAATCCTACAAGAAAATTAAAAATACTCTCTCTCTCTCTCCATATATATATATATATATATATATATATATATATAGGGAATTTCTTTACAGTCATTTTTCTGAGCACTACTACTGAATATCAATTTTAGCTGGAATCAATGCTAAAATATAAATCGAACATGGATTGCAAGTTGCTGTTCTTCAGGACCTCTTCTTTTCATACGAAATCAAAGATCAATTTGACATTCCTTGGATGGTCATCGTCTGCTCAAAAGTCAAGGACATTCTTTCTGAAACTCCCAAACTAGCCACTGAAGAAAATTTAGTATCTGATGACAGACATCATTGTTATTTTACTTTTCCACTTTTCTCTCGATACGGCTGAGAGGGATTGATGTATCGGGTAAAGATGAAAAGGCTGTTCAGCCTCCATGAATCGGAAAGAAGACAAAATCTTATGTTTTGCAAAACTTACCAGTCTTGGGGGTTGATATGACTCAACATCAGATGTATTTGAATCTAGGAAATGTGAGATAAACAAGCTAATTTATGAATCAAAGACGATTCAGTCATGTTGCGCTACTTTGGTTCTTACAACTGCTTCTCCTGCCCAAGTTGCATTTCAGGGTCCGCAGTGCTTTGTCAATATGTATGGAAGAAAACCAGGCGATATATTAGATACCTTCAGGTATCTTGTTCTTTTCAAACGAAATCAAAGATCAATTTGAAATTCCTTGGATGGTCATCGCCTGGTCCAAAGTCAGTGAGACGTATATAAGGACATTCTTTCTGAAACGCTCAAACTAGCTACTGAAGTAAATTTAATAACGATAATAGCTGATGACATACATTATTGTTATTTTAATTACTTATTAAAAATGCATTTATAAATAAAATACAGAACTGAGAATAACTATTTAAGGTTTAGCCTAGTGACAAGTGAAATGTAAGACAAGTAAGTTCGATTTAAGTCGATTTTTGACTTTAGTAGAACAAAATATCTACGTTAGGTGAAGTATTCCTGTACCTTATAAATTAACGAGGCAATTATGTGATTTTTATTTTTCATTGAAGAAGTTTTCAAAAAATCATGTTATGAATAAGTAATTGGTCTTTACATCCGTATAAACCACGTTCATCCCCTTTTTTGTTCAAGAAAGTTTTTTTAAGAAAGAATAAGTCTATTTCGTCAGCTTTTTTTGTAGTGGGAAAAAAGTAATTGATTCATCGTTTTTGGGGGATATTTGTGTTATCATTCTTGGGTACAAGGAGTTAATTCATTTATCCATGCCGAAATTTTAGTAGGACTATTGACCATATTTTTAAGTAGTTCGGTTGATGTTTGTTTGGTATATTTACTTAACAGAACCAAATGTTTATCATTTTCTGGAGATTTCTAGGCGTACGCCTTTTCAGTGCACACTTAACATCCTCTTCTGACATTCCCTACCATGTTTGTTCTGATTTTATTTCATACAGTTTACCTCTTGCGTAATCCTGTCTGCCTCCTTGTTATGGCCTTTAAAGCAAACCCATATTTTTCCCCAGAACTGTATGAACTCTTCCGTTATTCGGGGTTGCCACTTTTTTCTTTGCCAATATATCTGTAAAATTTATTCGCATCGGTTTGAAAGATCTTGTTCTGTCATTAGAATCTTGATATTTTTATTCATAGCATTTGACTCTTTGAGCCTTCAGTTGCATTGTTTGCTTTATTATTTTCTTTAACTGATCAGACTTCATATTTATTCTTTATTTTGTATTTTCTTTTGACTCTGCTGTCATTTGTAGTTCTTAAGTTCGTTCCTCTTGTCAGTTCATCGAGCACTGATAATTCACTTCTAAGTGGTTATATTGCTTTATTTATTTTTCTTTTACATGGTGGAAATTCATGTCTGTGAGACTGCCTTCATTGGCTTTGCTGTTTCATTCTTTAGCTACGGCTATAGCTGTTGTATGTATTGCCGTTGAGATATACGTGGGGTCCTACTTCATCAAGAATTAATTTGAGTGCCGCATTGTATAGTTTAATACTTTTGAGATTATGCTTTGTTGGTTGTAATTTTGAGATTTGTTCTCGATCCTCCATTTCAATATTTTGCATCTGACATTATATATATATATATATATATATATATATATATATAAACATGTTACAGAAATTAACGAATTTTAACGAAACTTGGTTATAAGCAACCAACAATTTGTAATGAATTATTTTGAACATTATTTTTACCGATACTCGACCATGAATAGTCTCTTGATCAAGAGTGGTCAAGACGGTACCAGATCAAATGGTATGCTTCCCCTATGTAATAGGGGTCGCAGTTTCGAATCCTGCTGGATAGCACACATTTTCGTAATAAAAATTTATCGTAAATAATCAGGCCGGTAGATATAAATATAAAAATACTGTTTAATTAAAAACAGAATATCTACTTAAATACGAGTATCGGTAAAAATAATGTTTAAAATAATTCATTATATATATATATATATATATCAAAATCTCTTTCTTATCTTCTTGTATACTCTTCTTGATTTTCATAAAAGATTTTGGTTCAATGTGTTTTGGCCTCGTTTTATTGCAAGATTCATTTACATGCGTCGTGTTCTCTCAGGACGTATGCGATCATGTTCTTCAAGTTGTTTCTGTCAATTGTCGCTCTCAGCAATTTTTATGTTGGTGTCTCTTAAAAGCACCGCTCCGTCAAAC
Organism: Ascarosepion bandense; assembly: GCA_037127315.1. Lineage (NCBI taxonomy): Eukaryota > Metazoa > Mollusca > Cephalopoda > Sepiida > Sepiidae > Ascarosepion > Ascarosepion bandense. The sequence continues at coordinate 3,529,584 of JBBBDQ010000324.1, read as the reverse complement.
ATTTGCTCAGATCGAACAAGTAAGTCTCGCGTTGCTTTCCTCTGTCTCTTCCTGTCTCTTCCCCTGTTCTTCCATTCATCCGACTTGTGAGTATCAAGTTTTTCAGGCCATCTTGCCTCATTACGTGTCCCAGGATCCTCATTTGTCTCTACCTGATATTTTGTATCAGTATTTTTCTCCTTTGCATCGTTTCTAACACCTCATCGTTGCTGTCGTGATTTCTCCTTGGAATTCTCTGCATCCTTCTGTAAAACTACATTTTTGCTGCCTCAAGCCTCTTCTTCTCTCTTTGATGAGATTATCCAGCATTCACTTCCGTACTGAAGAACGGATATCACATAACAATCCAGCATACTTTTCTTTGTTTCTAATGAAATTTTCCTGTCTTTCAGTTTTCAGTCTGGCTTCTGAAAAGAGTCTTTGTTCAGATGTTTGAGATTTGGGCTGAGTTTTGATAATTTGTCATTTTCCAGTTGGCATAATGACTGGTGTAGAATTCCAATTTCGGTCATTTTTGTGACAAAATTCTATTTCGGTTGGAGATGAAAATTTGGTCCGAGATTTAGCAATTCCATCTGGTCATCTGTTAATGTATGACTGAAGAGGATTATGTATTTGTCAGTATTAGTGGGAAGTATGATATTTCCATGGTATAGATTGCAGGGATATTTGTGATCATTTATCGGTAATGATGGAAGGTTTCCTCAGAAGGATCAAAACCGCTACGAGCTCGCGACCAAGGCGGAATATATCAGCTGTCGTCTAACCTGGAGAAGGATGATTATAGACAGGTTAAATATTCCGCAGATACGCCATAGGATGTGCACACCAAAAAACAATCGATGGAAGTCAGGCTCTGGCACACAACTGCGACAGATGGAGGAGAATTGTCGAAAGCTAAGAACATTAGCTGTCCAACGACTTCTTTCGGGGTTAAGGGTTTAAGAATAATATATATATATATTTACGCTCTCACACCCTGATTGAGCACTCTAGAAGAAATGTAGACTTTGAAAAACAGTAGCCAGTCTAGCGTGTACGCATCGCTCATTCAGTAAAATGAATTGGAGCACGTTAGCTATTAAGCGCGTAATACGATATGCGCTAAAACGACGGCTTTCTTCAACCGAACGCCCCATGGCCCAGAGCTAGAGTTGTCGACTGACGCCAATTCGGTCGGGTTTCGAGCCTGGGTTATGTAGCAATCGGAGTCTAACGGTTTTTTTTTTTTAATCATCTCACCCCAAGCAAGGCATTCCACTGCCACTATTGCGCATGGGGCTACATAGGGGAAGGTAAAGAGAAGGAGTGGATAGACATAGGGAATGTCAGGAGAAAGGTGATAGATGAGTAAGGATAGCGTGGATGAGTGTCGGGCAGATGGGAAGAGTGCTTGATAGAATGGGAGCAGGTTAGTGTGTTAGGAGGTGTCTATTGACCTTACATTTAAACTCCTGGAGATTGTAGCCGTCGGGGAAGCAATCGTTTGGAAGAGAATTCCACAGTCGGGAAGTGCGAGGAAAGAAACTGTTGGAGTAGAAGTTACGGCTGCATTTTATCGGTTTCACTGTAAAAGGGTGGGATCTAGTTGCTAATCTAGTATCTCGTGCAAATTCGTATTTAGGAGGCACCAGTGATCTAAGTTCATCGGAGCAGAAGCCGTGAAAGTATTTATAGAAGAGACACAGCGAAGCCACGTCTCGCCGGTGGGAGAGAGACTGCAGGCGGTCTGCCAAGTCGGTATCTATCACATTACAGACCCTCCTCTGAACCTTATCGAGAAGCCCGAGGAGAACAGCAGGGGCACCCGACCAGATATGGCAGCAGTATTCAATGCACGGGCGGATGGTAGATTTGTAAATGTGCAGGATAGATTTAGACGGAAAAAACTTCCGGGCCCTACACAGAGAACCGACTTTCATAGCAGCGGATTTAGCAATGGATTCGATATAGTCATTCCATTTGAGGTCCGCTGAAAGTGTGAGACCAAGGAGGCGTAGTGTTTTACTCTCTGGGAGGCAAGCTTGGTCCATGCTAATGGGAGGTAGGTGAGATTGTCGATGATGGTTAATTGACAGTAGCTTCGTTTTAGAAGCATTAAAATTTACTAGCCATTTCTTACCCCAGTCCAATATGGATTGGAGGTCTTTTTCAATCTCGGCTGCGAGTTTAGCTTTGACGCCTACACCAGATTTTTGTTGGAGGCGAGAGTAAACTGTGGTGTCATCGGCGTACAAACCTATTTGGGTTCTTATGGAATCAGGGAGATCATTAATATATATCAGGAAGAGTGTAGGACCTAAGATGGAGCCTTGGGGGACACCTGCGTTTGTATGGTAGTTCTGAGAGGCATGTCCGTTTAATACCACTTTCATTGTGCGGTTAGAGAGGAAGGACTGGATTAGTTAAAACAAATGTCCAGTTATACCATAGCTCCGCAGTTTACATAGAAGGCCAGCATGCCAAACTCTGTCGAACGCCTTAGATATATCCAATGCAACGGTTCGAGCTTCGCCATTCCTGTCGAGTGCCTGGTATATGTACTCGGTGATGGTCGTTAGCATATCAGCAGTAGACCTGGTGAAGCGGAAACCATATTGCTTGTCCGAGAGGAGCCTGTGTGCTGTGAGATGCTGAACCACCTCGGCGTTGATAATGGCTTCGAACACTTTGCCAAAGATCGGAAGAAGGCTGATAGGGCGGTAATTTGCAGGGTCAGAGGGTTCTCCAGTGTTTTTAAATATAGGAACTATAGAGGAAGATTTCCAACAGGCAGGAAAGCAGGAAGCAGATAGGCAGAGGTTGTAGAGCTTAGAAAGGATAGAGGATAGTTCAGGGGCACATTTCTTTAAGACTATGGTTGGGATTCCGTCACCACCGCTCGCTTTGTGAGGGTCAAGTTTTAAGATTATCTTAGAGACAAGCGAAGGTGTAATGTGCACATCATTCAGTTGTGCCTCGGTTCTAGGTGAGAAGTCGGGTGTAAAAACTCCAGACGAGTCCAGACTCGAATTGTTCGAGAATCTGCGGGCAAAACATTCAGCCTTATCTGCTGGGGAGGTGAGGAACTCAAATTTGTTGATTAGCGGGGGTATTGTGGACTTGCTCTTGTTAAGTACTCTTTTACAGAGTCGCCAGTAGTCTTTAGAGCCGAATTTAGAGCATGCTATGCGTTGCTTCATTCTGGCAGCAAACAACATCTTAGCTTCGTTAAGTATCCTTTTACACCTATTACGAGCTGAAGTGAAAAGGCGCCTGTTTTGTTCCGACGCATAGTTACGATAAAGTCGGAAGAAATGATTCCGGTGGGCAATGGCAGCCGAACAAGCGGGTGAGAACCATGGAGACGAATGAGATTTAAGCTGGAATTTCCTAGCAGGGATGAAGGCATCGATGCCAGCCTTAACCCAGGAGGAGACCTCGGATGCACATTCTTCGATGGGAAGACTAAAGACGTTGTTCCAAGGGATGTCACAGAGGAAGTCTCGGAACGAATCCCAGTCTGCTCTTTGATAGCAGTATGATATTCTACTTGTCTGTGTTTCATGGGTCGGGCGGGAGTGGAGTGAAATATTGACGGACACTACAGTGTGGTCAGAGTTTCCAAGTGGGCAGAGTTGTCTGGTAGTGCAAGAGTCTGGGATGGAAGTGAAGCAGAGGTCTAGAAGTGAGTTCCTTCCGTTAGGTTTGTCGGAGAAACGCGTAGGGAAGTCCACTACTTGCGTAAGGGATTGGGTGATTGAAAAGTTCATGGTGTGGACACCAGCAGGGTCAGTGACTGCGTTCTTCAGCCACTTGGTGTGGTGGGCGTTAAAGTCACCAAACACGAATACATGGGCAGAGGGATGGGTAGAAATGGCTTTGTCAATATTGTCAGAAATGATGTCAAGTAACGAACAGTCAGGGGAGGAAGGAGAGCGGTACAGAAAGAAGAGATAGCTAATCGAGCTGAGAAGTGAGAGGCGGAAGCACATGAAAGAATGATCTGGGGATTCAAAAGATGACACCCTAGCTAAGGGAAGGTGTTCGCTGACATAGACACCAAGCCCATGCATATGAACATTGGAGTCCTTCCTGAAGAGGGGAAGGTAGCCAGGAACGCAGAACTCAGATGAGGGGATAAAAGGGTTAAGATTAGTTTCACATAGGGCTAATATATCAGGTGAGTTATTATGGAGGAAAGAATCTACGCTGGGGAAGTTGGTGCGGATGCCGCGTATGTTAGTGAAAGAGATGCAGACAGGTTTGGGCGTTTTCAAATGAGCTGGTTTAGTTTTGTTATTATGTTTGCTTTTTTCCATCGTAATTCAGTTAAGGAGTGGTCTTAGAATAGAATCAGTCGGTCAATCATTTGCAACTTGTGAAGGATGGAGACTGGCGCGGCCTACAACATAATGTGGCCTCGGGGTTGCCCACCGAACGTTCATGCAGGGACGCCCGTCCATGCGCGATATGGCACTACAAGAACCCCGGTATTATTCAACTGTTGATCAGAGCAGCCTCTCAAGACGCTACGCAAGAGTTCGGGCTCCTAACTACCAGTCGGAAGCAGCAACCAGGAAACTGCCAACCCGGTACCCTCAGAATGTAAAGACGTTGCCACCATACTCCGTAACTGCAAAGAGCTTCCAGCTGAACTAACACCAAGACCAGAGAAAGGGGATGAACCGGGAACCCCTTCCTAAACAAGAAACAAGGTGATCACCTCTAAACTCATTCAAATGAAGGGGGTGGAGTGTGAGACCGGGCGATAGTAGAAACTATCTACTCCAATTAAAAAAAAAAAAAAAAAAAAAAAAAAGTGACTGAGGCTTACAAAGTTTTAACTTAGTAAAAGTCGAAAATACCCTTGAATAGCAAAATTATTTACACAAATTAAGTGACGAAAAAAAAAATCAAAGACGACCAAAAGACGAAAAAAATAAATAAATAAAATAAAATAATTTCCAAGAAATTTCACAAAAACAGACTGAAAAATGGACTGAATCCCGGTTGACTTACCACAAGCAGCTAACACTGTAAAGTTGATTTAATTCAATTTATGAAGACAAAAATAGAAATTAAACCGTTTTTTACAGAATATAGTCGAGTTATGTTGCTTGCGTTCGCTTGCCAAACCGTTAAGAAATCAATCTCTCGAAGACAGAAATTTAAATCTTCTACAAGACAAAACTAATGGAAATAATTGAACCGTGATGCTATTTATCATTAGTCGAAAATACCCTTGAATAGCAAAATTATTTACACAAATTAAGTGACGAAAAAAAAAATCAAAGACGACCAAAAGACGAAAAAAAAAAAAATAAATAAATAAAATAAAATAATTTCCAAGAAATTTCACAAAAACAGGCTGAAAAATGGACTGAATCCCGGTTGACTTACCACAAGCAGCTAACACTGTAAAGTTGATTTAATTCAATTTATGAAGACAAAAATAGAAATTAAACCGTTTTTTACAGAATATAGTCGAGTTATGTTGCTTGCGTTCGCTTGCCAAACCGTTAAGAATTCAATCTCTCGAAGACAGAAATTTAAATCTTCTACAAGACAAAACTAATGGAAATAATTGAACCGTGATGCTATTTATCATTAGTCGAAAATACCCTTGAATAGCAAAATTATTTACACAAATTAAGTGACGAAAAAAAAAAATCAAAGACGACCAAAAGACGAAAAAAAAAAATAAATAAATAAATAAATAAAATAAAATAATTTCCAAGAAATTTCACAAAAACAGACTGAAAAATGGACTGAATCCCGGTTGACTTACCACAAGCAGCTAACACTGTAAAGTTGATTTAATTCAATTTATGAAGACAAAAATAGAAACCTGTGATAACCTGTGATACAGCGAAACAGATCTGTCTGTGGATGACAATTTATATAAGTATGAATCTAACCTAGAGCCAACGTACCTATCGAGGTTTCAACTAACGGATCGTCAGGGTAAGTTGGCCAACTTGCCCTGACGATTCGTTAGGTGAAACCTAGGTAAGTACGTTGGTTCAAGGTTAGATTCATACTTATTTGTTTGCTCTGCTATTATATTGAGTTCTTTACTTGTTAAGGTTCTAGTCTCAGGTTTTTTGCTTTCGACAAGTATTTGACATATGTTAAGTACTTAGTTCGTTTCTTTTTTTGTTTCCATTTTTCCCCTCCGCGTTTATACTCAAGACGGGTTTAAAAATAAATTTATTCTTATATATATATATATATTAGGTACCTCCACGAAATCGCTAAAAAAGCTTAGTATGAATAAAGAAGGCCCCAAACATAAAAAAATGAAGTCTTTCCACAAAATATTTATATTATTATTAGGAGGAAAGGCCACATATTTTTAAACTATGTTTTAAAAGTTTTTAATTTTTTCTAACACGTTCAAAATTTTGGTAAAATATATTTTGATTATATCTAGCAGGTAACTAAATCGTTACGTGAGTTTACTATGGAAAACGTAATATTACGTAACTCATTTTTTTCTGGTGACAAACACATTAATTTAGAAATTCTTGTATAGATCAAATAATTATCAAATTTTAATGAAATTTTGAGAATTTATTCACAAATGAATGAAGTTATTTTTTAAATTAATATTTTTTAATTTCGGTAAAAATATTTTTCTTACATCTGTTCCCCACTCGAGAGAAATTTATTAAAGTTTAAGAAATTAAATTTTGTTGCGAAAATTAGTTATATTAGATAAACGCAGGCCTCATTGGAAAATGTAAATCATCTATTGTTTTTTGAAAAATTTCATGTCTCATTCCGAAAAACTGCTCCCAATAGTAAAATAAAAAATGTAATATAATTATGACATTATTTAATTTGATTAAGCTTTTAATTTTTTTTAATCATCTCACCCCATGCAAGGCATACTACTGTCACTGTTGGGCACGGGGTTACATACGGTAAAGCGATGATAATGAGGGGTTAGTTATTGGAAATGTCAGGAGGAGGGTGATAGACGGATGAAGATACCGAGAATGTAGGTGGAATAGATGGAAAAAGAGATTGACAGAATGGATGCGAGTTAGTGTGATAGGGGATGTCTATTGACCTTACATTTAAATTCCTGGAGATCGTAGAAGGCGAGGAAGCAAGTATATGGAAGGGAATTCCACGAATGGGGAGTGCGTGAAAAGAAGAAACTGCGGTTACACTTTATCAGTTTCACTGTAAAAGGGTGGGACCTAGTTGTTAGTCTAGTAGCTCGTGTAAATTCGTACCTAGGGGCACCAGCGATTTAAGTTCATTGGAGGAGAGGCCTTGAAAGTATTTATAGAAGAGGCACGGGGAAGCCACGTCACGCCGGTGAGAGAGCGACTGCAGCCGAGCAGCCAAGTCGGTATCGATCACATTGCAGATTCTTCGTTAGATTTTGTCAATTGCTTGGATAAATAATCTACATTAAGCGCTTTATTGCTTGAAGAGTTGGGGGTTTTTTTCGACTAATAATTGAATTTTAAAGTATTTTGTTTTTTTAATTATAAAAATATATACATTTTCAATGATAATTTTAAAATACTTCCAAGGATTCGTTGGGGTTAGTTTTAAAATTATTAAACGAAGGTTATATTAACTAATCGAAAATCAAAATGTTTACTTCAAATCGTTGTATCTCTCTATTTTTAAAATAACTTGTTTTTATTTTTTTCGCGTATTGGAAATTTTTAATGATAATTTCTATCTGTAATGTAAAAGGTAATGTGTGTCAGAGTTTCTTCCCATTACGGGAAACCTTTTGTACAATAATGTCACTAGTGATCGCCATATACTTTTATCTTATCTTATCTGGCATCCATAAATCTGTCAACACATCCGTAAGAAAGATCAGAAGTTCAAAAAAATAGTTTAATTCTAAATTTCATGCTATGAATAAGTAATAATTGTGTAAATCAGATTAATTTAATATTACATTTGCTAATTTTTCAAAAACAATGTGTCACAGATGGATATTTTATTTTAGCCAGATTTAAAAAACCGAGAATTAAATTTTGTTTATGAATATGCTGATCACTCAAAAATGACTAAAAAAATTGAAAAAATATAAAAACACAAAATTTTAGATTCTAGTCACTATAATTTTTACTTGAAATACACTAGAGTATTTTCATTAACGCAAATAATAAATTTAATCATTTAGCTTTCAATTAAAACTAAAATAAATGTTTCAAGAAAACAATTTTATTTTTAAAAATTCAATTTAAAAGTTATTCATAAAAAATGAGGTGAAGTACCTATTATATATATATATATATATATATATGGCTTATGTGAGCCGAAAGCTTAGACCCGATAAAAAATTCAACAAATACTGTGATTTTTTGTTGTCTTTCAACGACATCACCATCAAGTATATCAGACGGTATGAACGGATCCTACACAAAATTAATAGACAAAACTTGTCTATACTATTCAATGAAACCTGCATTAATGAAAAAATGCTGCCAAAATACACACAATATATATATATATATATATATATATATATATATATATATATATATATATATTATCATTCATTTATTCATGTGTTCTTTTGCTATAATCACTTATATATTCACGGAACTTACTAAAATACTAATATCGTCGTCTTTTTAAAAAAATAAATAGTAGTTTTTCAAATATATTATTTTTTCGAAATATCAACAACAAATATCATAATATCCTATTTACTGAATATAAAATGGTCCTGAGTATGAAAATAAACTGCATCCAGCAGAAAAGCCTCTGACTGGGAGGTTGTGAAGGGCATGGAACCACCGCTTAATTACTGTTGTTTTCAGGTCCACCCAGTTCCAGAGTGGTAGCACCTGTTAGGGCCCCAGCTATAGGCAAATAGTTAAACACCAAAACTGCGGTAAAAACAATATGAAAGTATAAAAATAGACTTTTATAGAAAAATATACTTTTTTGAAGAAAAATTAATACCATAACACATTAATACATTTTTGAATACAAAACTTTTTGTGTGCTTTTTTTTTTTGTGTGTGTGTCTGTGTTTCGGCACGGCGAGCGTACATTTGCATATGGACACAGATTTTTACCAACCCCTTTAACGTTAGAAAACATTGTTATGGCACAATTTCATTATTTCTATCTTCCATAACGTCCCTATCATTATATAGAATAAGACAATTTTTGTATATCTCTTCAGCATCTGTTGTTTTGTTTCATTTTTCATCATTCCAAGTACATCCACTATTATTCGTACTCTTCTGATTTTCAGTCTCCACATATTTTTCTTTCAACTTCTCGGTCCATACGTTTGATAGTTTTTTCAAATTTCTTCGTTGCTAGATTACAATACGCTGAAGAAGCTATATCATTTAGTAGGCAACTTTTTTCTTTTTGGTTTTTGACAATAAATGGAATGGTGACATCTTCTGTAACAGGTACTGGATGATGTTCATACCAGTGTTTGTATACATATTTTCTAAAGCGTTTGCATTGTCAATTGAAAATATTGCCCCACTCTACCGTTACGATTTAAATATTTTTGGGGGGCAAGTACAGAACATCCTGAGATTAGATAGTTTCTTGGTTTTTATCACAAACCTGTTATTTGGAACATCATTATAATGTATGATATTTCCCTGAAATTTCCTAGTGAAAATATTTTGGTATTTTACTGCAAGAATAAATCCTTCAGTTTCTGACTTTAATTCAGATACTCGTAAACATCGATGAATATTAACTTTATCAATATTGGTTTTATGAGCACGTTCTGAATATTGGCCATTCAGGGGTTTATCTTGTCAGTGTTGTTTCATCTGTTCAAGATCTTTAACCATGGTTTTCTTTTTCATAGTTTTTGCTGCAATAATTGTTTCTTAACTTACGCTTTTGGTATTCTACAGAATATAATAAATGAAGATCTTGTTTGTATTTCTTGCCTTCTTTCATTATTGAATATCTTTCGTTCTGTTTTCATGTTGTTTGACTAACTGTATCATCCAGGCCTTTTTTGTTTCCATGTAAGCCAATAGTTGATCTCCTGTATGACAATTCTAGCTGAATGAAACCTCTTCCATCTTCTTTACGGGTTATGTATAGACGGTCTACATCAGCCTTTGGTTGATGCATCTTGTTCTTAGAAAGAAGCTTTCCCGATTAGAATCCATTTGTCTGATGTCATTTAGAGTCCAGTTCGAGATGTAGAAACTATATTAAACCATTGGGATGACAAGGTTATTTACGCTCTATTTCTTTCATTTCCTTATGGTGAATTCTTTCACTCTTTTTACCCCTACGTAATTATAAGCTTCATCTTTCTCTACAGCTTTTATTATTACTTGAATGGTCTAAACTAACAAAGAATATTTGTTGTAGCGATCCTCGTAAAACTGTAGCTTCAGCACATTTATTCAGATTATTATTATTAATCAAAAACTGCCTGATGATGGCATATTGAGCATCGAAACTTGATAGCTTTTAAGTTGTAGTATGGCATTATTAGAACAATAATAATAACTATATATCTATAAATGTTCTATATCTGTATTGAACACTTTATAAAATGTAAATACTAAACTGTGGAAGATATATCCATTAGTTTACAACACACACACACACACACACACACACACACACTCACACATACACACACACACACACACACACACATATATATATATATATATATCTTAATTGTTTTTGGTGACTATTTGTATTCGTCTAATATAGCTTATTTTAGGCAAACAAAGAGCAAAATAAGCTTGTTTATTGAAATGTCAAATTAATCTTCATCCAAGATTGAGCGGCACTGAAATTCATACCCGAATCACAACCAATCACATTTCCCCATTTTGAAAATGGCGCAACTCAAAATTTAAAAAATAAGAAAAAAGCAAATGTTGCGAAACTGCAGATGCAAACGAACAAGTTGAAATGTATTTTTCCCGTCTTCACAAGGCAAAGACGCGCATTAGCTGAACGCTTTTGAGAAGAGAATTGCAAATGCATCGCTAAGTTGATCTCCTGATTATTATCCTTAATGCATAGCCAGTAGCAAAAGGCAAACAATAGACAGTAAATTATTCTTCCGGTTTTCTCTCTATCTATTCTATTCGTTCACTTATAATTCTTCCTATATATTCGTTTTCTATCAATTGTATCCTTCTCTCTCAACTTCAGCCTTTCCACTTTTATGTTGTTGTTCTTTTTCTTTTTTTGGCACACATTTTACTTTGTTTTCCTCTTTCATTCGTTTTTATCGTAGTTTTTCTTTCAGATTTGTGTCTTAGTTTTTATTAAGATTCTTTTAACATTTTTTTCTTTAAATAGTTGTTGTTTCCTTCATACAATTTCCAAAAATTCCTTCATTATTTCTGTATTTATTGTTTTCTATCTTTTTTTTCAGTTGTTTTCTTTTAATTTTTTTTTTATTTTCGTTCATACTCTTTCCTTTTATTTCTTTCTTAATTTCTATCTTTTTTGCTTTTCATATTTTTTATTTTCGTTCATATTTTTCCTCTTCGTTCCTCGTTTTTTCTTTTTTCTTTCTTGCTTTCTTTCTTTTGATATTTTTTATTTTTGTTCATACTATTTGCTTTCTTTCTTTATTTATTTTGTTATTTTTGTCCATATTTTCCTTTTTTTATTTTTTCATTCTTGTTTCTATTGTTGTTTCTTTTGATAATTCTCTATTTTCGTTCATACTTATTCTTTCCTGTTTTTCTTTCCTTCATCCTCTCTTTCTGTAGTATATTTTTTTAATATTTGCTGCTTTCTTTCATCTCTTTTATTTCTGCAACATCTTCGTCCACATTGAAGCTTTGAACACTTGATTCGGCTCTACATTCCTTTTTGCTACTATTTTTATTTTTCTCTTTCTTTCCTAAATTGTTATTTGTTTAATTTTTTCTTCCTAGCATTCTTCCTTGCATTTTCTTTCTTCATTCAGTCAGTTAAGTGCCATACTTGAAATACGCTTGGGCGATCATGTCTCGAAAGAGACATGACTGACTGGGCAGAAGATTGTCCAGCAGTAGGTTGCCATTGCTTTCTGCGCTAGACTGGTTGCCAGCCAAGGCTATAGAACCCAATCTGTCCTGTTATTTAACCCATAACTGGAAGGAAGAGGCGGATTAATACCTTTCCCAAGGGTATTTGCGCGTAAGTGAATGCAATGAATTCAACTGGAATTCGAACTCGGCTCCCCGATTTCTCGTTCCGAGCCGATATCCCCTGCACCACAACGCACATCCATCTTTTTCTTCCATGAATTCATATTTTCTTTTCTTTTTGAGTCATACATTTTTTCCAGTTATATTCTATTATTTCTTCTTTTGAGTTCCTTTTGTTTCTTTCTTTCATTCATTAGTTCTTTTATTCTTTCTTTTTTTATGTCTCTATTTCAGTCTATTTTCTTTCTGGACGATATTTTCTTTCATTATTTGCTTTCTTTTATGTACATTTCTTTTTCTTTTCCAATTTTGTAACATCTTCGTCTTTTTCCTACTTTACAACTTATTTTAATTTGGCTCATCTGGGCTTTTTTTTCAATTTCAGATGTCTTCGTGCTTGAAATGCTAGGTTGATATTCATGGACATTTTAATGCAAAAGCAGCAACTGACTATCGCGTCAATTTTACTTAAATTTTCAGCAGAATTCTGAATTCTTCGGAGGTGCTAAATTCTTTGCAGTAAACATCCACTTTCAAGTCAAAGCTCACATTTTTATCACCAGAATTTGAATAATAATGTCAATTTGGGATTTTTTTTCTTTATGATTGTTATCATAAGATGCGTTTGAATTTTTCTTCCGTTTCACATTCAGACTTTTAATGCCTTTTTCAGTTACGCATTATCGTAATTTTTTTTCGCTTCTACTTTACCTTAGTCATATCCTCCATTCAAATTGAATTCAAACATCAACATCACCATCAACTTTATTCTTATTGTTGAAAGCACAAAGATTCTCATATGGATTAATGAAAACAAAATGAATCAGTCTATGACAAATAATTGTAAATAATATATATAAAAGATGTGCAAAATAATGTATAAAATGGAGATGTGACCGGATTGTAGCAGAAACCTAATGGAAAGGTGGTGGATTGAAGTAAGACGATTTTTCTTTAACAATATCATTATAGGAATGTTTATAATTATCAAATCAAAATACAAACTGCAAAGAAGAATCTAATAAAACAAATGGAATATGAGAGTCGGCCAGAAAATTAATCATGAAGTAAGAGATTAAAGAAAAGGTTCTTAATGTTTACGTAGTGGTTACAATACGTGACATATTATTATTATTATTATTATTATTATTATTATTATTATTATTATTTTGTCATTTTTCATCGTATTTCCATTTCTGCTATGGTCGCACTACCTGCCAAGTCTGTGGGAAGACCTAAGGCAGGTCGTGGTGTGCTGTTTTGGCTCCATTTCATTTTTTCTATCTCCCCTAACATCCCTAGCGTTACGTAGACAAAGTTCACTTTAGTGTGTGGGCTGTATTTAACAAGACAATTTTTTGTATATCTCTTAAGCTGGGGTTTTCAAGGATTCTTTCAATTTTAACCTGAAGTATCATGATACGTCATGTCAAGAAGTTAATATTGCAACTAAATCATTATTTATAATTTGCTAAATTGTAATACTATTATGATGTCATTTTCATCATAATTTTATTTCTTCTACTAGCAGTATATCCCGGCGTTTCTCGGTCCTGGAGCTCAGACTCAGCATAAAGAATATTTGTGTGAAGTTTGGTGAGAATCGGATAAAAATTGTGGATTTGTATAAAAGACATACAGACAGATAAACAGACACACACACAAACATCTTGCCTTTTATATATATATATATATTATCGATTTTCTGCACTATTGTAAGAACTGCAACCTTGAAACTTCTGAATATCGTTTCTTATGTCTTTGTCTATGAGTGTATCAAATGTGATTAAAATCGGACCACTCCTTCTATAACCCTATTGTTTCGATTATCGATTTTCGATATTTATCGGGGGTACCTCGACACAAAACTTAGCTAAGAACACTCGCAGACGCTTATAGTACAAGTGTGTAAATTTTCAAGAAAATCAGTTCAGCCGTTTCGGAGTCTGTAGGTAACGGACACACATATACACAGACACACAGACAAAGTTCCATTTATAAATAAGTTTAGATAATCACACTACCTGCGAAATGGCCTAAGGCAGGTCGTGGTGTATTGTTATGACAACATTTCAATCTATTTTTTCTATCACCCATAACATCACTAGCGTTATATAAACAAGTTTTCCTTAGCACGTGGGGTGGTACTTAAAAGACATTTTTTTATATCTCTGAATCTGGAGTTTCCAGGAAGTCTTTCATTGTGTTGTTTTGTACATTTTTTTATCATTCCAAGTGCACCTTTTATCACTGGTGCTATTCATGTTTTCAATTTCCATATCTTTTCCATTTCAATTGCCAGCTCCTTATATTTTGATAGTTTTTCACCCAATACCGATTACAGAAATAAAAGATGTCACTATTCTATGGTTTATACCATCTACACATACAGTAGTAGGCCGGGCATTATTGTTAAAAACCAAAAAGAAAAAACATGCTTACTAATTGATATGGCTTGTCCAGCTATTTGTAACAGCAACCAAGAAATTCGTTAAGCTACTATTATTATTAATAATAATCACTTACTTTCTTTTGGGAAAGCTATGAATCCACTAATCCCTTTACCTATGGATTAAATAGCAAGTTGTTTATCACTAAATCATTATCTCAAAAATGTACAATCTAAAAACATTATATGGTTTTAAATAATATGAAAATCAGTTACGAGCCGTAGATAATAAATCCAGCAATCAATCTTTCAAGAGCTCATTTTTGGGGATGGTTTTTGGACATTTATTCTTCTGGTAAATCCACTGCTTTTTACGTTCAACATTGTTTTTTAATTGCCTTGTATGATTTGTAGTTTGTAGTACGTTTTCATTACGATTGGTTTTCCCAAAACGGAAATTTTATTTGAATAATATTATACACAGAAATCTGTCTCCCTCTTTCTTTATTTTCGTAACAACCTGAAAATTATCTGATATAAATAACGAACTTGATTTTGTAGAGCATGAGTGTTTGGTATTGTCGTTTTTTGGAACGTTATATTTGTTTTTTTTTGGGGGGGGTGTTTGTTATTGTTCTTGCCGAGAATTCTATTGACAGTGCGAAAAAGCAAGGAGAAAATCTTAGATACGTTCACCAAAAGATGACTAATACTTATAAGTAAAATGAGAAAGAGGCCGTTGAAATTTATTAGATCCATAAGTGAAAGCAACGCTTAGAGAACTTGAACCTCTCAGGGCATATCGCTGGAAAGAGAGGCAGGGAAAAGCCATCAATCTGACTACCCTTTGTGAATAGATAGCAGAACAGGAGAGGGGATGATGCCTGGCAAATAGTGAAATACTGATATAGACGACAAGGGACAGGAAACTGCAGAGCTATATTATCACCAACACTTTGAAGGGACACAGTACAGAAAACAGGCGCCGGCAACCTTTTGGAGAGTGAGGGCTAAAAAGCTATGTAGAATCATGAAGGAGGGCCAAACAGCTATGACTTCAGTATCATGGAGAAGAACCATGTTATTAAATATGTGAATAGATTTTCTGTGTTTGAAGAAAGGAAGGATTCAGTGTAATTTAATATCCGACGGGAATTTTGTTAAAAAATATTACATCTTAAAATAAATATTTCATAAATCAGTACTGAAAAAAAAACTCCATTAAAATTAGGTGAAAACAATTTTTTATATTCATTTAAAGTGCCCGCTCATGAAAGCAATTTCAGTGAAAAAGTGAAAGTGAAGCCGTACGCTAATTTTTGCGATCCCTACAAATAAAAAACAAAAGTAAAACACAACCTCCAGGCAAAAAAGAAATATTTTTTTTAAAATTTCGACGCAATATATTCAGTCTTTCAACTGTCACTTTGGTTTGGTTTACCTATATATATATATATATATATATATAGTAATGTAGCGGGCCGGAAAAGATTTACTCGAAAGCTGGATTTGGCTCGCAGACCGGAGTTTGCAGACCGCTGATATAGAAGAAGATTTTAATTTGGCTATCCACTCTTCATTCTTGTTCATTTTATTGTCTTCACTGAAGTCCCATTTTTTTAAAAATATTATTTTAATTTGTAGACGGTAAAAAAAAATAAAACTTATTAAATATTGTTTTTCCAATCACTGTGTAAACAATGGTAAAACACTTTCCCCTCCGAAATTTAAGTACAAAATCACAAAGTTATATGCTGGGACTTTTTCCCTAGCCATTAAGATAGCACACTTATCAGTCACACCTGACTCAGTTTTGCCTTTCTTCTCTTAAAGCTAGACCGCTGCGATTGTTTCTCTTCGTCCTCTTTTGTGTTCAGATCTCTCCTAGTTTGCAAACCGTTTGCCTTCTGGTCCGATGAACTGAGGTCACTGGTGCCCCCTCCACATTAATTTACAGCCAGACTAGCAACAAGGTCCCACTCTTATACAGTGAAATCAACCGAATGCAGGTGAAAATTCAACTCCGGCAGCTTCTTTTCTCGCACTTCACGCCTGTGGAACTCCCTTTCACATACTTGCTTTCCTGACGGCTACAACCTCCAGGAATTTGAATGCAATCTCAATTCCCATCTCTTACCCACTTGACTCCAGACCTTTCTACATCACCCCGTATATATTTTTTTTTCTCTATACCTACGCAACTGTTTTCACACTGGTATTCCTATCTTTCTCTTTCTCTGACACGCTTGTATCTGGTTCGTCTTTCTCTTCACTCACACCTGCCTAAAACTTTAACACTCTCATGTAGCCTCCTGCGCATCAGTGTTGGTAACGCCTTGCTTGCCGTAAAACGATTTAAAAAAAAATAGTTATTTGTCTGTTTGCTTGCTTAATATTATTTTATGCTCTGTTATTTTCTTTCGCTTGTTGCTGTTTATTGCAAACTTTGTTAATTCTCATTGTTGGACATTTCTGCCTATTATATTTAACTGTAGACACTAACTTTATTTAATCTAAATCATGTAAACTGATCTTGTAGAAATTTAAATATGTAATATGCATAATCAACCCCACAAATATTGCCAGTATTATCTCAATAGTCTGTTTTTAATATTTTTTTGTAAAGTAAATAATAATCTCCCAACGAAATTGGTTACACCACCGAAAGAAAGAACTCACTGTGAGTCCCAAATGCGTTGGAGTCAGTCAAGAGTATTTCTAACAGACCTTACCGCAAGTAGCCCAAGCAATATTAATATAGTAACCGCTCGAAACGAGATAAAACTTGGCGAGGGATAATCGAAATTCATGCAAGTTTTGACAGTGGCGACGTGGATATGGAAACTTATATTGATTTATAACAAGAAGGAAAATTATATTTTGCTTCAGCGCAAACAATAGCAGTGGAGAAGATAATTTTGAACCAAGTTGATTTTTTTTTCTTTGGTCTGTGCAAAAAAGAGAAAAAAATTATATTCTTCTGATATGGAACAATATAAAAAAAAAGTTTAGAACGTTATATCTACCCAAATATGCTGAAATTGATAAGGAGTGTCAAAGATTTAGATTAAACGAACTGAATTCTGATGTATTTAAAAGGTTAACGGCGTATAAAATGCAAACATACAGAAGAGAATTCTAACCCAACTTGAACATAATAATAAACTTATACTAATGAAAAAATGAACGAATGTGAGAGAATCCTAAATCTGAGACGTGATGCCGAAGAAAATGAAGAAAAATTTATTCACATATACAGACGGAAGAAAAATGCGGAAAACGGAAAATTAATAAATGCTTCAAATGTGGAAGTTTACATCTCAAAAACAAACAGCCCCTTGAATTCGAAAGGCTACAAGTATGGAAAAGTAGAGCATAAATAGTCACACTATATAACCAAATGAAGGAAAATAATCGATTAATCTAAAAGAAAAGCCAATGGATAAGCCATATTTAAAATGGCTTTGCAAGTCGCAATTAAAGTGACATGTAATAAATTATTTTTATTGGACAAATATCATGTAACGTTGCATTTCGCAACAAGTGCTTCAAAGCTAAGGCTTATGTGTTAAACATCCTACAAAGTTATTCAGAACAGACGAGATGGAATTATTTGAGCTGTGGGATTTACTTATAAATGTTTATTGCAAAAATGTACGCGAGCAGTTAGGAAAATGAAAAAAAAAAACAGAGTAAAAAGTTAAAAGAACAAATTAAAAAATGTTTTCCAGATGTTCTGTCAAATGGGTTGTGTCGTTTATCCAAATTCAAAGCGAAATTTTAAGTGGAAAAATGTTCAACGCCGGTATTTAAATCAAAACGTATTGTGCCATATGCTGCACTGAACCGTGTCAGCAAAGAATTAGAAAAAACTTTAAAAAATAGATGCAATTACAGGGATTAACCATTCAAAATGAACAGCATCAGAAGTATATGTAAAAAATAATGAGCTGATTTTCTACAGGGGTAAAAAAAGTTTAGAACTTTATATCTACCCAAGTTCAGAGGAAATTTTCCGAAGTTAACGGTAGAAAATTGTTTACTTAGATCTTTCTGAAGCGTATGTACAAATACTGATTGAAGAGTGTTTATATAAATACGCAAAATATTTATAACTTCATCTGATATCTTTTTCGTATAAAGGTGGTTCTATCTATATTTCGATAAGTTATGGATACCAGACTTGCAGATTGAAATTTTTTATTTGCTTATCTGGATAATATATTAAATAATATCTAAGTCTATCAAAGGAAAAATATTGGGTTTGTGGAAACAGTTATTACTGGTAGGAAAATGCTCAATGTAAGAAAATGCGAATTGTTTTTGCCTAAAATCACGTACATAAGACAAATCATTGACAACAATTTTGGTCACTTACATTTGTCGAGGGCACGTGCAATTAAGAATATACATTTCACTATAAAAGGTGCTATGTTTCAAGCATTTATGAGTCAAGCAAATTATTATCAAATGTAGGTCTCTAATATGCGTGATTTCAGAGCTCAACAGAACAATGTACTGAAATGGTGTAAAAAAATGGAACTAAATTGATAAGTGTCAGAAGGCATTTGAAGAAATAAAAATAGTAACGTCAGCTTTATTATTAGGTCAATACGATCAAAAAATCAGAAATCGTAAAGACTTCAGAATACAGTGATTATGTTTTAGGAGCATAGATTTGACATAATTCTGATGTGGGTAGCATTAAAACTGTGGCACATGATTCGCGTTTGCTGAAAAATAAAACTACAGCCAGATCGAAAAAGAAATATTTTGCAGTATTATTTATAATTAAAAGAATAAAAAAACTTATAAACCAAAGGGTTTTTTCATTGTAGACAGACCACAAACATCTATGATCAATTTATTTAAAATACAAGAATACAATCTTTTTAAATTTTGATTTTAGAATAGAATATCAACCATCAAAGATTAGACATGAGATATGCTATCAAGATTGACAGCATAAAATACTGAGGCGTTTGAGTACACTTGTTGAAGCATTAAAATTTACGTAGAAATTCCAAATATATTATGCAATGTAGCCCGCAAATTACCAGTTAATTTGGAAGAAACAAACGTAAAATAATGTCACTATTTTCATAGATAATATATAAGGTAAAATGAAAATTAATGGAACGCAAAAGACATTGAATTCAGTTAAGAAATTTTACTGAAGAAAAGCCCGCAATATAACAATCTATACACATACTGTATGATACATTTGGTGTACCAACATCCCAAGTATTCGTTGAATGTACAAGTATAATTACAAAAAACAAGAATATTGGAAAACTACAGGTAGATTCAAGAGGTTAAATCTACAAAGTGCAGTACGTTGGCTTATTCGCCAGAAAGAGGAAGGGGTGAAATAATAATAGAATAATTATGAATATAAATATATATATATATATATATATATATCAGGACAGGAGATATTGTGGCGTAAGTAATACACCCTAGGTAACGCAAATTAAAAACTACAATTGACCAAAAAGCACCCATTAGAGTCAGTCAAGAGTATTTCTAGCAGACGTCACTGTGTATAGTCTAAGCAGTACTGATATTATTAACATTAAAAATAAGTTATTACATCGTTTTAACGATTTATCAAAACTATATTGCTTTTATATGCGTTGTGGTGCAGTGGATATTTGATCGGAACGAGAAATCGGGGAGCTGAGTTCGAATTCCAGTTGAATTCCTTGCATTCGCTTACAAGCAAATACCCTTGGGAAAGATAATAATCCGTCTCTTTCTCTCCAGTTATGGATTAAATAACAAAACAGATTGGATTCTATGGCCTTTGCTGGCAACATTTTGAACGGAGAAAGTTATGCCAACTACTGGATAAGCTTCTGCCTAGTCATTCATGTCCCTGTCGAGACATGATCGCCCAAGCGTGTATCACGTAAGGCACTTAACTGCCTGACACTAGAAACAAGGAAATGAAGCCATTAAGTTGCAAGGATTGAATAAAAATTTAAATTATTAAAGAAAAATATTTATAGAGAGAAAATAATAAAAGAATATAATTCAAAAATACAAATGATAACGAATGACATAGCATTTAAATTATTGAAGAAAATATTTACTGGACCAAAAAGAAGCAGGAAAAGCGAGAAATGTAGCTGTTAGCACGGAACATATAGTGAAATCTATCAATTTCACTCATAAAATGATAAACCTACTTGCCAATCTAGTAATGCGATTTTTAAATTCATTGTGCCAAATAGAACATCACATGAGAATAGGTACCATAAAAAGATCTGTAGAAGAATCAAAGAAATCTACTTTAAATCGATGAGAAAGTGATAGAAGCCGAGCTGCAAGTCAAAAGCAATAATATTGCAGTTTTGTCTTTCGAGTTTATCAAGAATATCTAATATATATGAGAGAAGCATCAAACTAGATGTGAGAACAATACTAAATGCATAGATAAATGATAAGTTTACAAATGTTTAACATAGATTCTGACGAGAAAAATTGGTTAGAACGGCAAAATTTTCTTTTATACAAATTGTTATATTGTAATTATAACATTTTTTATCGTTTTGATTTAGCAAAAAAAATGAAATATATTTTTTAAATATAGTTTTATCTCTTCCTCCATATTAAAATGTAATGAGAAGGAAGAGAAAAAAAATAAAATGGCGGCAACTGTACAGATGAAAAAAAAAACCACTTGGGACTTTTCATATTATTGTTTTCAACAGTGTCGTTGTCATAACTTTATTAATACTGGCATTTAGTAACTGAACGGTATCTTTGATAAAAAAAATATTCTTTTTTTATTTCTTTCAATTTTTATGTATTCTTTTTTGTTGTCGTTAGAATTTACGGTAATCTTTCTATTGTTACATTTGAAGTTCATCACAAGCGTTTAGTAAATCCCGAAAAACGCTAATCACTCGACTTCTTCTTCTTCTTCTATGTGCCCTGTCCCTTAAGGACGTAGGCGATCATGGCTTTCCACGTCTCCTTATCCCTAGTGGCTGTGAGCACGCCTTCTGCTGTTACAACATGCAATCCTCTTTCCGTCATCCACCTTATTAGGTCCTTCAAATATGTTATCCATTGCTTTCCCCTGTCTCTTTTTCCCTCTATCTGGCCTGTTAGTATCAGATTCTCCAAGCCCTCCTTCCTCATTGTGTGTCCCAGGAACTTCAGCTGTCTTTTCCTAATGTTCAATATTTATGTCCTTTTTGTTTCCATCATTTCCAAGACCTCATCATTGTTCACATGCTCGATCCATGATATTCGCAGCATCCTTAACATCAGTCAAAAAAAAAAAGAAGTAAAATGTTTCCCGTCAAGCAATGTCGCAACCGATGAAAGACAAATACATTTAATCAAATGTCCAAAATACTTTCAAACGTTTCATGAACTGTACTAATTTTCATAAGAATTACGTTTCTAATACTTATTAAGTATTATGTGCATGCTTGATGTGCCGGTGTCAGCAATCAGGAATCCGGTATTGGCTAACCTTGTTGGCAATTTAGCTGAAACTTTTTGCATTCATTATTTTAACACGTTAGTTTTTCGAAACGTTATTCTGAAAGGAACTTTTGGTGACTTGCAGGTAGTGAGTTATAACATGTCGGTATCTTTTGGTGACTTGCAGGTAGTGAGATGTAATATGTCGGTATCTTCGCGGAAATCAACGTCCCAAACGAATCCTTGAAATAATGCACAAAATTGCTCTCAGAATAATTCTCTCCGGTAATTCACACAGAAACAATCACTTCAATGACGCACAACACCAGAATGATGCGCAACTAAGAATGTTATAGATCAACCCCCCACCTTTGAGGTAGAATCCGGCACAAGGCCTTTTTATAGTGAAGAAACCGAGGCCTAAAGCCTTGGCAAAAATTTCCCGTAGACTTTGCACATGGCAGGGTCGGGTCTTCTTCTTCTTCTATGTGCCCTGTCCCTTCAGGACGTAGGCGATCATGGATCTCCACATCTCTCTATCCCTTGTGGCTCTTAGTATGTTTGCTCCTGTTGCTCCTGGCAACCCCCGTTCCGTCATCCACCTGATCAGACTCTGCAGATATGTTATCCGCTGCCTTCCTCTGTCTCTCCTTCCTTCTATCTGTCCAGTCAGTATCAGGTTCTCCAGGCTCTCCTTCCTCATTGCGTGTCCCAGGAACTTCAGTTTTCTCTTCCTGATGCTCAGCATCAATTTCCTTTTTGTTGCCATTCTTTCTAACACTTCGTCGTTGCTTGTATGCTCAGTCCACGATATCCGTAGTATCCTTCTGTAGAACCACATTTCGGCCGCTTCCAATTTTGTCCTCATTTTCGATGATATTGTCCAGCATTCACAGCCGTACTGAAGAACTGACATCACGTAGCAGTCTAGCACTCTTTTCTTCGTTTCTATTGAGATCTTCCTGTGTGTTAGTATTTTGCTCATCTTCTGGAACGCGTCCTTTGCCATGCCAATTCGCCTTCGGATCTCCGTGTCGCACTTTCCATCTCCTGTTAGAACACTTCCTAGGTACTTAAATTCTTGGACTTGTTTGATTCTGTTATCCCCCACCTGTATTTGGCATTTTGGGTTGTATCTTTTGCTGATGACCATGCACTCAGTTTTCTTAAGAAAGTGACAAGAGAGTGACAAGAAGGGACTACATATAAACATATGTAGTCCCTTCTTGTCACTCTGCACTGCTACTTTCTGTATGAGATCTTGCAGTTTCCTTTCCGTGTCCGCAATCAGTACTGTATCGTCCGCGTATCTTATGTTGTTCAGGTTGTAGTCTCCAATAATAAATCCTGGTGTGTCATCTAGGGTCCTCAAAATATTCTCGCTGTATAGGTTGCGGGTACCTGGCCTAATTTTCCCCAGACGAAACTCTACCCTTCTGTGGAGTTTCGTTTAGTTTCCGATCAGAGGTTCTGACAAGGTTACAGTCTGTTTGATGCACAAAGCAAAATGATAATTATATAACTTCCCACCGAGGCGGAATGTAACAAAGTCTTTTTAATATGGAGAATCCGAGCCATATACCTCGGTCAAAAATTGTGTAATATTCCACAGACGAATCTCTAGCCTTTGGCGGAATCCCGACTGGGTTACTTTCCACCAGAAAGCGAAGAGTTCGACAAGGCAGGTGTTCGTGCTAATGCATAAACACACAATCATATTTATCTACCTCCCAAACGAGGCGCAATGGAGCACAAGGCCATTTTATGTGAAGTATCCGGGCCTTAAACCGCGGGCAAAATTTTATTGTCTAATATTCCTAAGTCGAGACTATTCCCTTCGGTGGAGTATCGACTGAGTTACTCTCCGCCCGAATACAGTGAGTCCGAGAAGGTGTTCGGGCTAATATATGAACGCAAAGTTCACCCAGACTTCTGTCTAGTTGCTTTACATCGTAAATATTTACAGCCGCGGGATCCTAGTAACACACTTTATTCAACAGTTAAGTTTGTTGCCAGTAGATACGTGTCCATTCACACATATCCCTGTTGACATATTCTTTCTACATAGGAATTATCAAGTAGTACATTTGAGAAAAATAATTCCTCCAGAACTGTCACAACCTACAAGAGACTCCTGAGAAGGTTCTTCTACTTCACTAAAATCATCTCTTCTTCAGATCCTTGGTCACTTGTTATCTATCCTTGTAAAATGCACTTATTATTCTATTTAAGCCCTAACAACAAACTTATTTAATATGTATTTAACCTTGAATGCCTCTTGTACCTTGTATTAATCATTTTCTATGTTTTTACATAAAGTCTGGGTTAATTACAGATTTCATTTAACTATTTTATTTAGGGTAATAAATTGAGATATATTTTTCGGGATCTGTAAGTGGTATACGTGAATTAAGTTCCTAGTATATAGCATACGATAATAAGAAAAAAATGAAAAATATTTAATAGTATGGATAAATATCGGAAGCCTTCCAAAAGGAACAATATCTATAATGGATAAACCATGTAAATTGAAAGCAAAGAAGATTAATTTGTAAACTATTTTAAACAACAATTTAAGAAAGAAACTCCGTTATACTGGAAAGAGCGATAAATATTAATAGACTATATTCATAAAAATAGGTAACCTGATAAGATAGAAATGCTGATTTTATGTACACAAACACCACACTCGGAATCGAATCAAACTTATATCGGCAGCATGAAGGATTAGAAATGAGCTCGCCATTATTAGAGTAAAGGCTAATTAATACATGGAATACTTCGAAAAGATTGCATTAGAATCCAATTCAGTAAAGTCATCTCTATGACTGAGATACGGAGGTGGACTTCATACACTTGCTAGACCAGGAAGACAAACTACGACTAGACCATGTGATCTCAATAAGACCATTGATACAGTTTGCAATGGAGAAAGA
Organism: Ascarosepion bandense; assembly: GCA_037127315.1. Taxonomy (NCBI): domain Eukaryota; kingdom Metazoa; phylum Mollusca; class Cephalopoda; order Sepiida; family Sepiidae; genus Ascarosepion; species Ascarosepion bandense. The sequence goes on along the minus strand of JBBBDQ010000324.1, from coordinate 3,504,691 downwards.
AAAGAACATCAAACAAGCATTCCTGGATGTATTAACATCTTGAAAAAGCTTGGGTTCAAGATATCTCTATATCACGAGCCAACATTCACCGGACAATATCTCGACTTCTTCCTTCACCTAAACAGTGTGAAGAAAAGAAGAAAAGTTCGCCGCTTACAACATTGAGCAAATGTTATAAGAGGCGACCCCAGAGGTCAACCCCAGAGATATATGAACATGAAATCATCTGTATAAGCAGTTCGCACCAACGTAACAACTACCCGGTATATAAATGCAGCACCACCTAACATGGAAGTGTGTATGAGGATAGCAATTTTCAGAAAACAGCCTCTGTCTGCCTATCCTCTATGTCGATAATAACATTTCAGTCAGCCAGTTAAGTGTCATACGTGAGACACTCTTGGGTGATCATGTCTCGAAAGAGACTTCACTAACTAGACAGAAAATTTTACTGCAGAAGATTGCTATTACTTTCTACGGTAGACTGGTTGCTAACCAAGGCTATAGAACAGAATCTGTCTTGCTATTTATTTCATAACTAGAGAGAGAAGCGATAAATTAATAATTATTTGCGCGAAAGTGAATGCCACTAATCAAACTGGAATTCTAACTCGGTTCTCCGATTTCTAAATCAAGATCGATATCTACTGCACCACAAGGACATCCAGTTATAACATATACAGATGTATATAATGTTGAGGATAATTATGTTATTCCCTTATCAGTCAGTTAAGTCAGTTAACTGCCATACGAAAGAGACATGACTGACTGGGCAGAAGATTATTCTGCAGTAGGTTGCCATTGCTTTCTGCGGTAGGCTGGTTGCCGACCAAGGCTATAGAACCCAATCTGTCCTGTTATTTAACCCATAACTGGAAGGAATAGACGGATTAATACCTTTCCCAAGGGCATTTGCGTGTAAGTGAATGCAATGAATTCGGCTGGAATTCGAAATCGGCTCCCCAATTTCTCGTTCCGGGTCGATATCCAATGCACCACAACGCACATCCGCTATTCCCTTATATCAGATCATAATAACAGTTTCTCGATATCATAATCAGGTCAATTCGTTTATACTCTGCACGATAAAGAAATCAACGTCAAATCATTTGAAATTCGCTTTAAAATTAAAGAAAAAATACAGCAAACATTAGAAATTGGAATAAATTCTGTTTCAGTTAAATGGTTGTCTTTATTTATTTCTTTGTATCCGATAGCAAAATACATCTATTATGGGACATTCTTATTTTAAGTAATGTATCTTACCAGGATGTGGAGGATCATGCTCTCCACATCTACCATCTATTGACTATAAGAAACGTTTTTCTTTTGACTCCCTGTCCAACCTTTAAACGCATACAGTGAACTAGATGATAAAATTGCAATAAAAAGAAGAAATATCGTGCAGTGATGTGAGCACCTTTAATTCCGATACAAGATTCCTACGCAAAATATGATTTGCTGCTATGTAAATTACATTAAAAACAGACATCATCGAATGATTCAAAGCCAAAATTATAATAACAATGGTAGAATCCATGTTACAAAATAAAGCACATGAAATCCTATGAGACACTGAGATGCAAGCGGATCACTCCAATCCAGGCCAGTAGACTGGATTTAGTTTAGGTAAACAAAGAGGCTAAGGAGTGGATGTCTTTCTTCCGGTGGATCAGAAGGAAAATCTTAAAGAAACGGATAGGATTAGGAAAGATTAGTATCTCGACCTTGTCAGAGAATTCTGTATGTTTTGTAACAGTTGCTCCAATCTTTATCGGGGCGCTGAAGAACATGAGGAAAGAGTGAATGGAATAATAATTTCAGTTGAAATTATTATGCATTCTTTAAACAGCTCGGTGCATATATATATATATATATATATATATATGATGATAGAGAAGGGCCACTGTTCACATTGGTCGAATCAGCAAAACGTAATAGACAGTGTGTGGTAGTTTGAATGGACCATTTTTCAAAGCTTGAACCGATTTTGAAGAACTGCGACCAAGAATCAGAACACGGCACTTCAAACGTTTGTTCAAGCAGAACGCTTTCCATAATCGCCCACAGCTCTCTAGCACCAGTTTTCTTTTCAACAGTCAATTGTGCAATGGCCCTTAGAGCATCACCCTTCACTACAAGTTCCACGTTATCCATATTAAAGAGAGCCATGTACAATATATATATATATATATATATATATATATATATATATATATATATAATTCCAAGTGAAGAGGACTCAAGATATTTGTTTATTTTGAGTGTACTGGCATTTATTTTACTATAAACAGTGCTCAATATAATGAGTATTATAGAGATTAATATAATATAATTATATGGTTACGTATCAATTTTGCATTGCGACATGGAATTTTCTATGTTTCAAGATTAATTCTCATCATCAGGCAATATTGGTGTGGTTGTGCAGATGATTTACATTTAAATGTAAATCATCTGCACAACCACACCAACATTGCCTGATAATGAGAATGTATCTCGAAACAGAAATATAATAATAATAATAATATTATATATATATATATATATATATATATATATATATATATATATATATATGTAATGAGAATATATATTTTATATATAAAGAATGGTATTGTTGGGGAAATTGTATGACATGTGTTAAAAAGTTGACTCGTGACGTCCTTCGTCATTCATGACTTCATCGGTCTAAATTTGTTATGTTGGTACAATTGCACACACAAGGTAACACAATATTGAGAATTTTTAAAAATTGCTATGAAATGATTGTTCCAAGGAGATGTATTATGAATCAATTATCTTCCATAAAAAGAAAAAACACAGGCAGCGAATATGAAAAATTAAAGGAAGTGAACATGACCGACAAACTTATGACCAGTCTAGATATAAAAAAACCCACTACACCAACGTCCCAGTTGAAAAATGTCTAAATCTCAGGAAAAACAACAAACTGAATTCAAGCTAAAACTTTCTCTACCAAAATGTACGATAATAACATTCTCTCGTCTGCATCACTAATCAATGTTACTTTACATTTAATAAAGTTTGTTTAAAAAAATTGATTACTGAGGGTATCATTTCTGAGTGGAGTGATGGCATGTATCTTCTTAGTATTTCTTGAATCCGGTCTTTTACAAAACTTTTAACAAAATTCAACATATTCTGTTTTATTGATGATGCTAATCTTATATATCCTCGTAATACTCTTTTAACTGACGTACCTATGCAAGTCGATTTCTATAGCACAGCCGAAGAAGCCAGGTGCAAACGATTGCAAATTACACCGAACTATCAGATAATGTTTCATATTACAAAACTGTTGTCAGAGTCCTGACGAATAAAGCGAGAAGTAGAATCAGGCCAGAGATAGAACAGGAAAAGTGCGGGTTCGACAAAGACACTGGAACAAGGAACGATGCTTTTCGAAACGGAAGAGCACAATTCCTTAGGGCTCCGAGATATCAAGCTACACCACATTAACAACATTTTAAAACTCGGTGTGCACAGGAAATTGCAACAAAAAGGACCTAATGTAATTCTATTTCTATCTTAACAAAAAATTAAAATCCGGTATGATCATCGGATATTACTTAACAGCACTATAAATATGCAGTTCGAGTTATTTACAAGGAAAGGAGAAATGTATTGCAAACACTTTTAAACTTCTCAGGTAACCTAATTATTTTATATTTAGTTTGAAACAAAAGCCCAGTTAAATATTCAGAAAAAAATGCCCCAAACGATAAATCCATTGAATCCAAATATAAATATTATTCTGCCTATATCACATCTACAAAAAGAAAGAATCAGAATTCAACAGAGAAAGTGTTACTAATACATCAGCAAAAATAGATTTATTTCTTCAAAAAATGATAATCTAAAAAGTTAAGTTTCCTTCATAGCCTTTCGTATTTGTAACAAAGTATGCATAGAAGAAACCTCAAGGAATCTTAATTAAAGGTTCTCTGAACACAAAAGTGACATTTTACAAAATAATACGTCAAATGATTTAGTTGTCCAAGGTGAAAAGACTGACAACAATTTTGAGATAATAAATGCTCCCTGATTAAAGGAGAAAATATTTCACTACGACGTAAATACCGGGAGAATTTCTTAATCACAAGATCATTCTCAGCAAATTTGCACCCTTGCTCTAACATCAATCCGCCATTCTTGGTAGATTTTCTAATATAGCAGTGTGTAATACCTACTTTAAAAGATGATGTAAATTATGACAAAAAATTCTAAATGAATTTGGCTAGATGAAAACAAGATCTAAAATTTCCCAAGACGCCGTATTTGCGCGCTTCAAAAAAAAAAACATCAAGCTATCGCCCCAATCAAAATTCATCATCTTCAGACAGACGTATTTGGCGAGAATTCATGAGAGATTCAAACTTAACATCAAATCAGATAAAAGTAAATACTGATTTTGAATACAGCTTACAAACAATTCTACGGTATTTAAATCAGAAAGGGTTTAAGAACGTGAAAGGGCTGCATAGGCATTGCCCTCTTCCTCGCCATAAAACCACCCGTTGACAATATTTTCCCCGATTATCTAACTTTGGATGTGGATAAATGATAGAAAGCATTATTTTCAGACGAGAAAAAATTCAACCTTGATGACACATACGGTGTTTAGCCTTACTGGCATGTCACAATATATCCCAAAAGAAATTTTATCAACACAGCACAGTAGAGGTAGATCAATTCTGTTTTGGGGTTCATTTTAAAACAATGGAGCTCTTGAGTTACAGGAGGTTAAAATGTCGTCAAACAGCTGCTAGTTAACATGGACACGTTAGGAATAACATCGCTAATTACAGAAGGATAAAACTGGATTTTTTGGCAGATCAACGCTCCAATCGACAACGCTCGAAGTCAAAGGAATTTTTTTATGGAAAACAACATTCAGCTTTAAAGCCATTCACTATGTCTCCATATCTAAACCCAATCGAGAATGTTTAGGGATATATGGCAAAAGATGTTTTTAAACATGGATCTCAATTTGAAACTGTGGCTGCTCTTCCTACTGCAGTTCATGCATCCTAGGTGAGCACCCGAAGCACCCTCATGCTGAAGTTAATAATGAGTACGACAAAGTTAATTTTCGATTTAATTCGTAAAATGAGGGATATACTGAATATTAAATTAAATATTAAATATTAAATTTTAAATATTAAATTGTCATTGTGATTTATTTATTCTGTATTTTCCATTTTTATGTACATAGTCGCATCTTTATGCCAAACCAAAAAATATTTTTTCAATATTTGTTTCATTTAATCACTTAAACGCTGAACATTTTCATTTGTTTGTTGATAAACTACATTTTTCTAATTTGATGTAAACGTTTCGTAAATATATTTCGATTAAAGTAACACTATTTTATATTTTTACCCCTTTTTTATCGGGTCTTAAGATTTTGATCATGAGTGTATGTAACGGTTAATTCTGTAGTGAATTGCTTTGTAATCCTGCTGATAATTAATATTTATTTGGTTACGATAGAATAAGTTAACCGTGTATTTATTTTTGTTTGCGTCAGGGAGGGGGTTTGTATTTAATTTTCTAAATTTTCTTCTGGATAAGGATGCAGATAAAATAATTTCACCTACCTCACAGACACCACATCAATTCTTGATGATGACTGAGATAATTAAAAGTATTTGAATAAAATAACAAAATATCAATTTTGTAGAGTTAATCTACAACTTTGTTCACAATAGTTAAAAACTTAACCGAAAATTGGAAAATAAAGTAAAAATTAAACAGGCATGCCTTATCTGTTATTTTTTCGAATCATACTTGTTTCGATATGTATATATAATAAAATCAATTTCGATGTTCAATATGGTTGAATGATCATTTCAACATGAGATCCCTAAGAGATTTCACATCTAATCGGCAACTATCACATTTCAAAATTAAATACAAAGAAATAAAAATCCTTTTGGATTAAAGTTATTTTTAAACATATATATATATATATATATATATATATATATATATATATAATAAAATAAATTGCGATGTTCAATACTGTTGAATGATCATTTCAGCATGAGATCCCTAAGAGATTTCACATCTCATCGGCAACTATCACATTTCAAAATTAAATACAAAGAAATAAAAATCCTTTTGGATTAAAATTATTTTTAAACATATATATATATATATATATATATATATATATATATATATAAAATAAATTTAAAATAAATTTCGATGTTCAATACTGTTGAATGATCATTTCAACATGAGATCCCTAATAGAGATTTCACATCTCATCGGCAACTATCACATTTCAAAATTAAATACAAAGAAATAAAAATCCTTTTGGATTAAAGTTATTTATATATATATATATATATATATATATATATATATATATATATATAAATAAATAAATAAAATCGATGTTCAATACTGTTGAATGATCATTTCAACATGAGATCCCTAAGAGAGATTTCACATCTCATCGGCAACTGCCATATTTCAAAATTAAATACAAAGAAATAAAAAAATAATAAAAAATTGAAGGTTAAGAATTCACCGGCTTTTCCTTTTGGATTAAAGTTATTTTTAAATATATATATATATATATATTGTGTGTATTTTGGCAGCATTTTTTCATTAATGCAGGTTTCATTGAATAATATAGACAAGTTCTGTCTATTAATTTTGTGTTGGATCCGTTCATACCGTCTGATATACTTGATGGTGACGTCGTTGAAAGACAACAAAAAATCACAGTAATTGTTGATTTTTTTATCGGGTCTAAGCTTTCGGCTCACATAAGCCATTATCAAAGAGTAAATATTAACACACAGTAAACATAGAACATTTAAGCTATTAACAATAAAGAGAATTAAATTGAAAATATAAGTCCATCCCTACCGTGGCGGATGGCCGAAGACAGTGACAAAATAGTGGCGTTGTGGTCCCTGATCTGATTACAGGCATTTGAGTACGTTATTGGACATATCAAAATTGATTGTATTCAAACCAGGTTTAAATTGTTTAATGTAGAGTGCTTCGAGGATTTTTAGTTTCTGTTTATCATTTTCTTGTTTGAGTATGTACGTGTTATCAACAAGCGTTTTTCTCAGAAGTGTGCGTTGATAACCGTGTTGTTTTAAATGACGGAATATATTTGAATTTTCATTTAAGTGCAACGTCAGACGCCGTAATCAGTAAAGAAAAAACTAACAGTCCCGAATATGAAGCTGAATTTTAAGGGTCTCCAAGGGCAGCAGATCAGATCCTTTTGTAGAATAATACACGACGTTTGCTTTGAGTGGTTTGGACCGGCAATAGGGAAGAGAGAGAAAAAGGAAGAAAAACGACCAAACCGACAAGTCCAGAAAGGAAAATTACGAGCGGAACAAAGGTTACTGAAGCGCCGTTTAAAAGAAGCATCAATTCATGAAAGGGCGGGACTTCATGAACTCATAAATGATATCAGAAGGAAGATTCTAGTGATATCCAGAGCTGAGATTCAAAGGAAGCAGCGGAAGAAAAAGCGACAGTCTCGGAGATCTTTCTTTAAAAATCCGCATGCTTTTGCAAAGAAACTTTTCGTGGAAGCAAAGAGTGGCAAACTTGAGTACTCAGATGAGATGCGAGACATACCAATCCATCCTATGAGTAGTTTACCAAGGCATCGAGATCCAACAGTTATGTTTGATGATAGTGGAATAAAATTAAGTCAAGTCCGGGATTTTGTCCGAAAGGCACGCGGTGGTAGTGTCCCCGGAATGAATGGGATGTCATATAAATTATACAAAAACTCCCCAGGCGTTCTCAGGAAACTCACTAGCCTACTCCAAAATTCGTGGATCTTCATGATCTAATATACGCAAATGAGATATTTTTGCGACCATCTACAACGTTTTTTTTCTTCTTTCTTCACGAGCGCGTAACGCCTTCAGGAAATTTCATTTCCGATACAAACTGCAAAGAGGAACGATCGTTTTATTTACGTCTTTATGAGAATATACAAGAGGGACAATCATAGTTTATCTTCATACCCTGCCTGGTGGCAAACGCTGCTGGTGGCGCCAGGGGTGGCGGGCCCTCCGAAACCATGACATCACCCCTGGTCGGCGGCTGATGAAAACAGGGTATTGCACGTGCTAACACACATTGTATGTTACAAATTAATGCTTACATCATGTCTATCTTCTTTTTACATATGGATCATACTATTATAATTTTATTTTCCACGATTATGTTACAGATAGCCGTTAATATGTATCTATGCTTAAGTAAATATCTAATTGAGATATGTAGTGTAAGTCTTCTAATTATACAAGTAGCAGTAGGATATCCAATTTAATTTTTTCTGAATTTGAATTGCTAAAGAACACAGTTATTTAAAAGACATGTAAATTCGTGAATAATATTGTTTCTCTCTACTTTAGATTTTGCAGGTGAATTGTTATTTTTGATGATAAGTTTAGTAGTTTTAAATTTTGATTAAGATAATCGTTAAATATATTTTTGGTTTATGTCAACAGGAGTTGTTTTTATTTTCGTATGGTGTTTCTAAATAAAGATTCATGTGGTTTATAATTATTATGCATTTGATTTTTGTATAAAATTTTAATGTTCTTGTTTTTTTTTTTTTTGCAAAAATATTCATGTCATTGTTTTTTCTGTATGTACGAACCCCTTTTTTGACTTACGGACCCCTTTATATTTCATGTTTAATCTAGGGACCCGCTATAAACGCTTATGAAATTTATAAATAATTTTTTTCTAAAAATAGCTATAGTTTTGCATTAACGTAGTAAAATCTGGTTTTAAGCTTACTTTAAATTGATAATTTTAAATTTACATTTTCATTTGATAACATTAATAAGTAAAAATAAATATCCAGACACTGAAGATTTATACTTTGAATTTCACGTTATGGGTAATTCCACGGACCCCCTACCTTATCCTTGCCAACCCCCTGTGGTGCGCGGACTATAGTTTGAAAACCCCTGGGTTAGATTATAAAGAAAAAGTCTAATATGATAATGGTTATGAAAACCGATTAAGAACACCGTTATTGATAAGCGTTTGTTTCACGTTATTAAGTGGTTTAAAGAAAAGCTAATGGTAAGATGAATTAACCGACGCTCTCGTGAGGAAACATTTAATAACAATAATTTTATATCTAAAAAGACATTGACTGGTGAAGTTAAGATTTTTTTTAATCATCTCACCCCGAGCAAGGCGGAAATGCCACTGATGAGCGGGGGGCTACATAACTGAAAAAGATTAATTAGAAGAGAGTGAGGAGTACAAACTAGTTAGAAAAAAGCAATAGAAAAATGAGAAAACAGGTGTGATGACAGGTACATAAGTGGAGAGAAAGGGAAGGTTATATGGGGGTGGGAAGAGAGCTAGAGTCCAGTGCATAGTAGATGAGTATTGACATTGCATTTAAATTTATGGAGGTTGTAGGCATCAGGAAAGCAAGAATATGGGAGAGAGTTCCACAGGCGGTACGTGCGAGAGAAGAAGCTGCAGGAGTAGAATTGTCACCTGCATTTGGCTAACCTGACTGAATGGGTGGGACCCAGTTGCCAGTCTGGTTGCACGAGTAAACACCTGTTGAGGAGGCATCAGTGACTTAAGCTCGTCCGAGCAGAAGCCATGAAAGTATTTATAGAACAGACAAAGGGAGGCCACATTTCGTCGGTGGAGAAGTGGCTGCAGTCGAGCCGCCAGATCAGTACCTATCACATTACAGACTCTCCTTGGGTGCCTGTCAAGAACACTGAGGAAAACGGCAGAGGCACCTGACCATAAATGGCAGCAGTACTCCATGCACGGACAGATGGTTGACTTGTATATATGCAGGATGGATTCAGGCGGAAAAAACATCCTGGATCGACATAGTGACCCAACCTTCTTAGCAGTAGATTTAGCTATGGATTCGATATAGTGGTTCCATTTGAGGTCTGAGGAGAGGGTAACGCCGAGGAGGCGCAGTGTATTGCTCTCAAGGACAATCGCTTGGTCCATGCTTATGGGAGGCAGGAGAGGTTGCTTGTGATAGTCGATAGACAACAGCTTGGTCTTAGACGCACTGAAGTTGACAAGCCACTTCTTTCCCCAATTTACCACAGATTGTAGATCCAGTTCAACGTCAATAGCAAGATTATGTCTATCCGCCACGACAGGTTTCTTACTGGTGCGTGAGTATGTGTTACTCTGCCTGGTAAGTGTGTATGAATCGCTTCTTAATTCTGTATTTTTTTCTTACCAACTTTTTGGCTTTCATGCTCCATTTGGAAAAAAAAATATTAGCCTCTCTGTTTTGGAGTTCTATTTATTTATTTATTTATTTTATTTTATTTATTCTGTTAAGCAAAGCTATTCTGCCCAAGGTATCGGCAGTTACTGGACACTTGTAACCCCTCCTCCACCCCTGTGAAATCTCTAAATTTCGTAGATGGTCTGTTCTTCAAATTCAAATTTACCAAGCAGCTTAACTCGATCTTAATTTTCGGGAAAAGACAAGATTTGAAGTTAGTGGAAGTTTCTTAATTCAAATTTCCTGTATTACCCTGCGTGGTAAGTGTGTATGAAGCATTTCTTAATTCTGTATTTGACCATACTTTTACTTATGTAAAAGAACTGAAAGTATTATTATTAAACTTCGAGATAACGTCCAAGAATAGGAGTTTATCTAAATAGATAATATCATAGTTTTATCGTATTTTTCATTTTACTTTTCGGAACGGATTTTCGGAAACTGCTTAAAAAAAATATTTACATTTACCATTTAACTAATAAAACACATTTTTGACACTAAATTTAATTTCTTGAAATTTAATGAACGTATGTTGAGAGGGGGGTGAAACAGATAACAGATGCAAAAATAAGTATTTTTGCCAAGAATTTCTAAAGGCTCATAAAAATAGTTGAAGACGGAATTTTGTCGAATGTTGCTTTAAGATTATCAAATTTTGTTCTCAGTTAAAATAAAAATATCTTCTAAATAGTAGACATATATTTTGCGTTTAGTGACTTTTTGAAAAACCTTGGATTCTCTATGGGACATGTAGTAGTTAAAGAATTACGAACCAAGAGAGTTTCCAGTATTTAGTTTGAGTGTAAATACTCTTATAATTTTAAAAGGAGTCCTTAGTTGTGCATGCATGTAATAATTATTTTGAAAATATTGAGTTTAATAGATAAAGGTTGAATTAAATATTATAATGTACAGAGTAAAATATTATATCAATTAGTAACACGGACATAAGTAACTGAATTTCCTACGTCAAGTTTGACTTTGCAGATTTGTAGAAATTCCTGAGTTAGCTTAACGCTACAATTAAACGATAGATATGAAGCAGGAATCATTAAGGAATCTTCACATTTGGTATAAAGGTATTGGAACCAGAGAATGAGAGATCGTAATGGGTATGCAGGTTTGTGCATATTAACGTTATCATATACGTATTCAGTTTAATAATCGCTAATAATTTTGTTACATTTGATTGATCCCATAACGATATTGTTAGATGTTATGAGCTTATTAACATATTTGTAATGTTTTTTTTCTGTGTTCTCATTTAGTTTTATGAATTTACATCAATGCTGTAATTTTTTTAATTGTCCGATTCATCGAAAATTACGCAAGTATTGGTTTTATTATCTCTTCTGATGACGATATTGTTTGTTTTTGTTTAAATCTTTAGAGAATTTTTAAAATTCTAGGACCTGTAAAAATTAAAAATAAGATCACATGAAAATGTATGTAAAAACTTAATTATCACACGTTTTTGATCAACTTTAATGAAACTTGTTTAAAAAACAAATGGTTTTCTAAATACGCAATATATATATATATATATATATATATATATATATATATATATATAATTTTTAGATATTCTACAATTTCATGGGAAATACGTATTTCACCGCTGACCTTACTGATCGTCACACTCAAATGATGCAACAGTTAATCTTCAAAATATTCTAGAATATTCTAGAATATTTTGAAGATTAACTTTTGTATCATTTGGGTGTGACGAACAACAAGGGCAGCGGCGAAATACGTATTACCCATGAAATTGTAGAATATCTAAATTTCTTTCTAAATTATATTACTCTGTTAAATTAAATAAATAAATTTAACATTGAATTCGATTGAGTTCGTCTCTATCGGAATTTACCTGACTAATATACCAAGTATTCTACGTTATATATATATATATATATATATATATATATATATATATATATATTTGGATATCCTTTCACATTTCAAATGTTACTATAAATATATGCTATATATATTTTATATATATATATATATATATATATATATATATATATATATTTGTATAAACTCTCACATTTCAAATGTTATTATAATCATAAAATATGAAGATCTTGCAAAATAGGCTCCATTTTATTTTCTCATAGTAAATGAATTATGCAGCGTTTCGCTTAATAGAAAATATGTGCTCTTCGTCAGGAATCAAAATTTCGTCCCATTTTGTGGAAGGAATTATTTTTGATCCGGCGTCTTTTATATTTCGACTACAGAGAGCTTCAGAGTTCAGAAATTATCTTTTTGTTTTCTCTTTTGTGGAAAGCAAATACTATCATTTAGATATTTCACTAGTAAGTCGATATCTGCCCCGTTTCGTATCCGCAATTTAAACAATAATTTATGAAAGAACTAATTGTTTTATTTTGTATTCAATATTTTTATTAAGTCAAATTTTATTTTAGTGAATATAGATCGGTATTCAAAGGAATTTTAAGACAATGAATAAATAGGTTTTTCTTTCAATGTTACATATTTCACATTTAATACGACTTCAACAAAGAATGAGACATGAGGAAAAACAAAATGATTTCTGTTGTTTTTATTTTTGCATTGTTTAATTTTCATTTTTTCCAACGCATTCGGCTTTTTAAACAAAAGTTTATACATGCGTAAAACGTTCACTTTATCACTTGCGGGATGTGACTTCCCTCTGTCTCTTCTATAAATATTTCATGGCTTCTGCTCCGACGAACTTAGTACACTAACGCACCCTCCACAAACATTTACGCGGGCAACCAGACTGGCAACATGGTCCCACCATTTTACAGTTAAATCAACCAAATGCAGGCGACAATTCTACTCCACAGCTTCTTTTCTCGCACTTTCCGCCTGTGGAACTCCCCTCTGTATATTTTCTTTCCTGATGGCTATAACCTCCAAATATTTAAATGCAATGTCAATTCCTATCTCTTACCCACTTGACTCCAATCATTTCTACCTCTTTCCGTGTATGTTGCATTTTCTTCCTCTCTACCTTCGCAAATGTCGTCACTCCTGTGTTCACATCATTCTTTTGCCCTTTCTCTGACACCCACTCTAACTGGGTGATCTTTCTCTTCACTCTGCTCCTGTCTAAGCTTTTACTCTGTTATGTAGTCCCCTGAACATCAGTGACGGTACTGCATTGCATGGGGTGAACTGATTTTAAAAAAAGTAGTGTTTATGGTTTTACAGTTGTGCTCCTAATCAGTTACTTTCTTAGAGCTGCGAAGGAACGCGCCATCTTTTCTTCAATTCGGAACGCCATTAATTATATTAAAGTTTCTTCAACAATTCGAATGCATGCTAAATATGATTACCAAATAAAAGTCGAACTTTCAAAAGAAAATTTCTTTATGTTTTTACTTTATATTTGATTCTCTGAAGAAGCTTTGATTTAAAATGAAACATGTTAAATTGATAATACTTCCTATATGATTTTATCTTGTCATGCATATGCATATATATATATATATATAGTGTATGGGTGTGTTTGTGTGTGATTGTGTGTGTGTTTGTGTGTGATTCTGTGTGTGAGTTTGTTTATGTTTGTGTGAAACCTTTCACCGAGTAAACAGATACACATCGATGTTTGTTTAAAAACCACAAACATTCTTCGCTGCTAAGCAGCGCTATTGATGTCTTTATAATGATTCGTATATTTTTGACGGGTAGTACGCCACTAAACACGATAATTAGTTTCATTATAAAAAATGGAACATACAGTGTATTCTAATTTATTTGTTCTATAGGTTTTCACACTTTCTGTTATGTTTCTTCACTCAACTACTACTACTACTATTACTACTATTACTACTAATAATAAGATTAATGATTATAATATCCTTTATATCAAGTAGGTCATAAAACTGGAATATATATTTCATTGAATATCATTCAATTTTATGTAAGAATTCATTTTGTTCTTTACGGCTTCTATATCTTAATGGAATTGGGGAGATAAGTGAAAAGTGAAGCACTTTGACGAGAGTACCTACAATGGATCTACTGCACTGCTGGAAATTATATTTTGCATGTGTGAAGGCCGCTATTGAGTGAATAGTGCATTTAGTGCTTGTCTTGAAATCTTGTCAAGTGAATGGTGGTATGAAGTCGAAGGAAGAGAAAAGCTACAACGAAAAGAAATGAGAGTAAATAAAATTTGATGTGTGTGAGAGAAAAGAAAAGAAAATGAAAAATTAGAAAAAAAAGAAGGAGGCAGAATCGGACAAGTTTGAAAGGAAAAGAAACATAGATGTTAAATTCTTATAGACATTAAGAAATGGCAAATAGAATTACAGAAGTTGTTAAAAAGGAAGCGATGTTTCTGGACAAAATAAATTAAGAAAAGGACACAATAAAAAAGTAAGCCATGTCGAAAAAAATACAAGCAAAATAAAAGTACTTGAAAAAAGAAAAAGGGAGAATGAAACAAATATAGAAGTATTTTAAACTTAAATAAAATCTAAAAAGATATAACATTTGTTAACAAAGAAACGAACCATCGATAGTAGCACATTTCTTTTGACATCGGGTAACGGAAATGTGTTTCTACAAAAGGTTGCTGGGAATAGCATGGGCTTTAAAATCTTTAGCAACGACCAAGTTTTAAGGAAAATGGAAACAAAAAGGACAGTTAGAATCAGAATGATACAGTGGAATTTCTATGACACGTAATTGGTAAGATGTCTAATAAATTATGACGCGCACAGGACATATTATAGGGTTAGAGAGAGAGAAGAAAGCAGCACATAATCTACCTAACTGGCGGATGTAACTGATAGGAAAAACAAAGATTAAGAGAAATACTAAAAATAAAATATTTTCTAAAAGGTACAAAGAAGAGGAAATTGTGAAGAGCCATAATCGGTCACGTCCTGAAAAAAAACCTATAGCATAAATTGCGATGCAGATTTGGCTCTCTACTGTCTGTTGTGCGTTGCGTTGTGGTGCAGTGGATAAAGGCTCGGGACAATAAACTGGAGAGCCGAGTTCGAATTCTAGTTGAATTTGTTGCATATACTTACGCGATAATAACTTTGGGAAAGGTATTATTCCGTCTCTTCCCTCAGGTTATGGGTTAAATAACAGGACAGATTGTGTTCTGTAGCCATGTTTGCCAACCAGTTTAATACAGAAAGTAATAACAATTTACTGAGAGAAAATCTTCAGTTCAGTCAATCATGTCTCTTTCAAGATAAGATCGACCAGGCATGTATCCCATATGACACTTAACTGACTGATTGTTGAGAAAATCATTTTGAGTTCAGAAGCTATTTGAACGTGGGGTTAAAAATTCTACCCATTATACATATTAATGCTGCAAAACAACAGAAGCAACATCTAGCGAGGGGATGTTGCTCTCCAATCCTCAGAAGGGGGATCTAAGGTTAGACTTAGTAAAACCTAGCATAAAAATAAAATAAAAAAAATAAATTTAATATATGTGAATAAAAATAAAATAAAATAAAATAAAAGATTATCTCGAATTATTAAGAAAAAACACAAAAAAGGGAATGTAACAGAAATATTTTAAAAATAGAAAAATAAGAAACAAAAAAATAATTATAAAATATATACTTCTATTCCAACAGTTTCTTTCCTCGCACTTCCCGACTGTGGAGTTCCCTTCCACACGATTGCTTCCCCGACGGCTGCAGTCTCCGTGAGTTTAAGTGTAAGGTCAATAGACACCTCCTAACACACTAACCTGCTACCATTCTATCAAACACTCTTCCCATCTGCCTAACCCTCATCCTCGGTATCCTTACTCATCTGTCACCTTCCTCCTGACATTCCCTATGTCTAACCACTCCTTCTCTTTACCTTCCCCTATGTAGCCCCATGCGCAATAGTGTCAGTGGAATGCCTTGCTTGGGGTGAAATGATTAAAAAAAATACTGTTGTAAAAAGAAGGAAAGAAAAAATAAAAGGCAAAAAAATAAAGAAGAAAAAAAAAGGATTGAAAAAAATGGAGAAACAAATTATTACAAAGAACAAAAGGAATTAAAGAAAAAGCGTGAACGAAAATAAGTCGGGGAAGCAAAACTGAAAAAAAAAGTGAAAGATGTGAGAAACGAAAATAAAGGAACACCCCTCCAATCAAGTAATAAACAGAATGAAAACAGAAAACATCAAACAAAAAGATATAAAAATAAATAAACAAATGTGATTCATATTACATGTGTGCAACAGTGGAACGGCAACATATGTCAAAGAAGAGCGTTGTATCAGAGCACATCCCTTCACCGAACAGAAAAATATCGTTTATATAATACCAACAACTACGCTATATTTATTAAATTGAACATCGATTTGCCCAAAGCATCAACTGCATAATCTAATTCTCTTTTACTTTCTACGCACAAACATACGTATATACATATTTATATGACAACCTGTCTATAAGAAGAAAACCTGCGAACATAAACCTACATCTCAATATACTAATCTTGGCAAGAAGTGAATAGCTGCTTCGTTATGAAGTCTTGAACGACCACAACAGGCTTCATAATTCATTAAAAAGCCGTTGCCCAATCTGCCGGGTAAGTTTGCAAGGACTTTTCAAAATGTGACCCACTTGTGCAAAAAATAGTAGAAATAAAATTAAAACCAAAATATCTAATTTAACTGTTATAGTCAGGAATCCTGTCCTTCTGAATGAAACCTACCTTCCATTGGAGGAAACTCTTACACAAATAATGAATCTTCAGATCTCTAAAACCAGGATAATTCTAATGATATCTCTACAAATTTTCCAGTTAAATCTACAAACATTCATTTATATAAAGAAAAGTAAATTGTCTAGTGAGAAGTACAAACTAGTTATGTCTCCATTCTACAAAGCGATGCACACACCTCAGAAAATCATAACTCACCAAACATATGATATTTGACGGTTGGGAAACGTTGGACAAGCAATTATAAAGTCAGTCAGTCAGATAAGTGCCGTACGTGATACACGCTTAGGCGATCATGTCTCGAAAGAGACATAACTGACTGGGAAGAAGATTATCCCGCAGTAGGTTGCCATTGCTTTCTGCGGTAGACTGGTTGCCGACCAAGGCTATAGAACCCAATCTGTCCTGCTATTTAACCCATAACTGGAAGGAAGAGACGGATTGATACCTTTCCCAAAGGTATTTGCGCGTAAGGGAACACAATGGATTCAACTGGAATAAAGTACATTGACAAAAACAAAATAGCGAATGCAAGAATGTAAATAATGAAAAATAACTGACCGAGAGGTGTGGAAATTGAAAAAATAAAAATAAATGCAACCAGAATTGGTGAATCAACAGAAGATGGAAGAAGACAAGAAATGGAAATCATAAGTACTAAAATCACAGATCATAATGAAGAAATTAAAATACACAGCAATCACTATGAAAATAATTCTGAAAACTTAGAAGAGTTGGAGAGGCATGAATTTAGTCAACCATGAGTCTGTAATAAAAGGAGTCAAAACACGAATTATTTTGCGGAAAGCATAAATAGTATGAGTCAGACATCGTAAGCCATAACAGGAATAACATAACATAACAGAAAATATTGAAATGTAAGAAAAGATAAAAACTCTAAGAATTACAACCAACAAAGCATGAACTAAAAAGTATTAAACTCTAAAATGGAAAACTCATATTACTTTTTGATGAAATAGACCCACATATACGCACTAGAAATAGCCGCAACAAAACCTTAAACACCAACCAAAAAAGGCACTCAGACAGAAATGATGATTCAAGTTGTAAAAGAAAACTAGTGAAAGAAATCGAACAAATTTGAAGTGAATTATCAGTACTCAATAAACTGATATGAGAAACAAACGTAAGACATAGGAAATGTCAGAAGAGTCAAAAGAAAATACGAAATTAGGAAAATGAAAATGACGTGCTATCAGCTAAAGTAAAAGTGGAGCAAAGAATGCAACTGAAATCTCAAAGAATCAGAGGCTATGAAAGAGCATCAAGGTTTTATAGACAGAAAAATACACAGTGTAACCTGATATAAGAGCGTTTCTCTTATATCCGGGTTTGGTTTGTTTTATATACATTAACACAGGCTCTAAATTGGGACCAGAGAAAATCTCTCTTATATCCTAGTTTCTCTTATATCCGAGTCATACTGTATTTCAAACTGATTTGAAGAAATTTTGCAAAGACATAGGTAAACAACAAATTGAAGTGACAAACCTCCCAGCAATAAAATAGGTTATACAATTCTGAGAAAAAAAAAATTTTGCACTGAAGAACATAACAAAGAACCATCGATTGGATTACGCAAGATGGAGAACAAATAAAAAAATGAACGAGAACATGAATATGGGTGGGAATCACAGAAGAGGGTATTGAATGAGAACTGAAAAAGCACACAACGGGAAACCACCAGAAATAGAGATAATTCCTATCTTTTTTCACTATTACCTAAATACAACACTCGAGAAACTAACTATACTAATTCCTGAGTAGATCAATTATTCTGGCATGGGAACCAAACAAAACGCCTTCCTTCTACCAAAGAATAGTAATACAAATGTTCCAAAACTCAACAGACCAATTATATATCAACTCACTACTTACAAACAGTTGTCATCTATTCTGACAAAAAAGACATATTCTTTCTTAGAAACATAATATAGTATCGCTTGAACTCAAATATATTATGTTTTTAGAAACATAATATAGTATCTCTTGAGCACAAAGGGTTCTAAAGTGGTTTTTATTGACGTAAAAAACAATCAATTATCCATTAAAATCTTTAAATATATACAAGTTTTCAAACGTCGTCATCATTTATATTAAACAAATTATGTCAAAATGAAAAACATTTTACCTTGGTCATGTAAATGGAATCTGTAAGTTTGGTAAAATAAACATCAACAGAGGAATATTTCAAGGAGACTGTTTCGCTTATAATTTTGTATATCACTGTATAGCAGTAACCAGCAAACATGACAGGATGAAATATTGTTGAAATTATCTTAAAAGAACATGCGCTATGTATTTTACATGGATGATTTAAATTTGTATGTTAAGAATGATATTGTGCTGGAAGGACTACTGAAAACTGTAAGATTATTTTAGTTGGAACATTTGAATAGAATTCGGTTTCAATAAATGTGCTAAAACCTGAATTTTTTTAGGATCATTTCAACAAACACCTTTTATTAGCTTTGACCCTAGAGTATCAGTTAAAGGTTTACAGGAAAGAGAAACTAATAAGTATCTCAGTGTAAATGAGAGTGAAGCACTTCACGATAATAAATAAAAGATATAGTGAGAAAGGTGTACTATAAAGAGGGTGACTGGAAGTTAACTATGTCCTCAGAATATAGTTATAGCAATTAATATTCTTACATTCA
>JBBBDQ010000324.1:3415000-3482500 GCA_037127315.1 Ascarosepion bandense | reverse complement strand
GAACAATAAAGAAATAGGCCAACACTGCTCAGAAGCTGATATCATACGAGGGAAGTAAATAATTTTTAAAATCGTAAAATTTGTTACTTTTTCTTTAGAAGACTATAGTCGATAACATCGAGACATATATGGTAGCTTTTATATATATATATATCGAGACATATATGGTAGCTTTAAGGGAGCGGATCAGAAGGGTGGGTAGAATGAGAGAATGAGATTATTAAGGAAGGACATATTCTAAGTCCGATTTAATTCTTTTCGCGAATTTGATCTTAAAGTTAATTCTGACCGTTCTCACAAAACGCAACGTGAATGAAGGAAAAATTGCATCTCGATTCCGGTTGGGTATGTTCTTCCAGAAGGTCAACAACTATTTTTAAACTCATATTATAGATGGGGGAGAGATTAACAGAGCTTAAAATGGCTGACCCACTGTTAAATATATTTTTTAATTTCTTTCTGATTGGATAATGTGGAACACCTCTGTGATCCGCGTATGTTTACAGAGTTACAGTCTGCTTGAAAAAAGTCATGTATGAATTGCTGCGATAAACACAATACTAAAGATAGTTCATTTCCCACAAAAAGAGAGAGAAAAAATGTGATTTAATAAGCAAATCCAAAATTTGCAGAATTCAGCGCACATTTCGTCCTTTTGCGCGAATTTCATCGAAATGGATTTTCTGTCTTTTTTAACAAACGTCAGTTGAGTGAGGAAAAAATTACACTTTGATGCGGAGAGGGTATGTTCTTACAGCAGGTCAGCAACTATATCATCATCAACTGTATATGACATCAGAATCAGTGATCGCAAGACAAGAAAAGGTTCGTTCTATGCGTAACATGCATCATTCAAAGGCTGGTGTAGACCGTACATATACCTAGTAAAGAAGGTGAAAGAAGCTTGATCTGGCTTGCATTGTCATACAAAACAACTATTATTAGTTTATTAAAATAAAGGGAAACACTAAATAACTGAGTCATGCAACTTGAACGAAGGAAGAATATATTCAATTATGAAATAAGGTTTTAAATATAAACGTGATTTACATTGAGCAGATTCTGTAGAATTATAAGACAGAAGTCAAGAATTAATTGTTGCAGCAAAAATATGGATAAGAATGTCAAGGATAAAGCCCTTGAACAGATGTAACAACCCTTGAAGGACACAAATTTGCATGAACGTGCTCATAAAGCCAATATTGATAAAGTTAAAAGTAATCGATAGTTACGAGCATCTGGATTAAAGGCTATAATAGAAGGCATTATTTATTTGATGCAAGACCAAGATCCTTTCACTAGGAACTTTCACGCAAATACCATACATAATTAAGTGAATTCAAAAGACAGGGTCTATCAGAAAACCATAGATCATCTAATCTAATGATGTTCTGTAAGCGAGAGGTCAAATGATTATAAAATTCGTCACGATAGGATATGGCAATATTTACACTAGGCAATGTGAAAACTCCTTAGAAATGATGTAAACAAAAAGTGATATGAACATCACGTACCACCAGTTAGAGAAAGATAACACGTCGACATTCTCTTGGATTACATGATCTTCATAGATAGGATGAGTGAAGCAAACAGGCCGGATATAATTGCTAACAACCGTAAAGAAAAAACTTGATTACTAATTGTTATGGTTCGTATTTGTAAAATTGCAATCAAGGAATTTTAAAAAATATCGAAGTATAAAAAATGGTAATCGGAATAAGAAAAAAAAAGAAATTGAAAAGAAGTATATGACCACAGCACATTAACAAATTCCTTGAAATTCCAGATGAAAAGTAATGCAAAAATTGATAAGTATGGCGAACACACCAAGACGAACATTGTCCTCATAACGATAGTGATGTTATGGGAGTTGGAAGAAAAATCATGAAATGAAGTCATAACAATCACACCACTACCTGTCATATGACTTCCTGCAGAATCTGTATGTAGTGTGATGATAGTAGAAATCAAATAATAATAATAATAATAATAATAATAATAATAATAATAATAATAATAAAAACTGGACTCTAAACGACATCAGGCGAATGGATTCTAAAACAAGAAAGCTTCTTTCTAAGCATAAGATGCATCATCCAAAGGCTGATGTAGACCGTATATACATACCCCGTAAAGAAGGAGGAAGAGGTCTTATTCAGCGAGAATTGTCACACAAGAAAACAACTATTGGCTTACTAACATACATAGAAACAACAAAGGATTGGATGATACAATTAGTAAGGCAACATGAAGAAAGAAAGAAAGAAAGAAAGAAAGAAAGAAAGAAAGAAAGAAAAATATTCAATAATAAAAGAAGGCAGTAAATACAAACAAGATTTACAGTTAGTAGATTCTGTAGAAAAGCAAAACAGAAGCCAAGAACCAACTATTGCGGCAAAAATATGAAAATGAAAGCCAAAGATAAAGCTCTTGAACAGATGAAACAGCGCTGGCAAGACAAACCTCTGAATGGCCAATATCCAGAACGTGCCAATAAATCCAATGTTGACAAAGTTAATACTCATCGATGGTTAATACTCATCGATGGTTGCTGGATTATAGTCTGAAACTGAAGGCTTTATTCTTGCAGCACAAGATCAAAGTCTTTTCACTAGAAACTTACAGGCAAATATTATGCATAATAATATGGATCCAAAATGCAGGTTTTGTGATAAACACCAAGAAACAATAGACCATCTAATCTCAGGCTCTGTGCTTGCTCCAAATGAATATAAAAATCGCCACGATAGATATGGACAATGTGCAAACATTATGGAAAATCTGTAAACAAACACTGGTATGAACATCACCCAGTACCGGTTACAGAAATAGAAGATGTAACCATTCTATGGGATTACACCATCTACACAGTCAGAAAAACTGAAGCAAACAGGCCAGACATTATTGTTAAAAACCTGAAGGAGAAAACTTGTCTATTAATTGATATGGCTTGTCTAGCGGATTTTAACAAAGCAATCAAGGAATTTGAAAAACTGTCAAATTATAAAAACCTGGAAATTGAAATAGAAAAAATGTGGAAATTGAAGGCAAGAGTTGTGCCAGTGATAGTAGGTGCACTTGGAATGATACAAAATGGAACAAACAACACATTGAAATAATCCCTGGAAGCCCCAGCTTAAGAGATATACAAAAAATTGTCTTATTAAGTACAGCCCACACACTAAGGAAAACTTTATCTATGTAATGCTGGGGATGATATGGAAGATAGAAAAACATGAAATGGAGTCATAACAACACGCCACTACCTGCCTTAGGTCTCCCCGCAGACTTTGTTGGTAGTGAGACCAAAGCAGAAATCGAAATATGATGAAAAATGAAAGAATAATAGTAATAATAATAATAATAATAATAATAATAATAATACTTTCAGGCAAATATTATGCATAATAATATGGATCCAAAATGCAGGTTTTGTGATAAACACCAAGAAACAATAGACCACCTAATCTCAGGCTGTTCTGTGCTTGCTCCAAATGAATATAAAAATCGCCACGATAGAGTTGGGCAATATTTACATTGGGCAATGTGCACACATTATGGAAAAGCTGTAAACAAACACTGGTATGAACATCATCCAGCACCGGTTACAGAAATAGAAGATGTAACCATTCTATGGGATTACACCATCTACACAGACAGAAAAATTGAAGCAAACAGGCCAGACATTATTGTTAAAAACCAGAAGGAGAAAACTTGTCTATTAATTGATATGGCTTGTCCAGCGGATTGTAACATAGCAACCAAGGAATTTGAAAAACTGTCAAAATATAAAGACCTGGAAATTGAAATAGAAAAAATGTGGAAATTGAAAACAAGAGTTGTACCAGTGATAGTAGGTGCACTTGGAATGATAAAAAATGGAACAAAACAACACATTGAAAGAATCCCTGGAAACCCCAGCTTAAGAGATATACAAAAAATTGTCTTATTAAGTACAGCCCACACACTAAGGAAAACTTTATCTATGTAATGCTGGGGATGATAGGGAAGATAGAAAAACATGAAATGGAGTCATAACAACACGCCACTACCTGCCTTAGGTCTCCCCGCAGACTTGGTTGGTAGTGAGACCAAAGCAGAAATCGAAATATGATGAAAAATGACATAATAATAATAATAATAATAATAATAATAATAATAATAATAATAATTATTATTATTATTATTATTATTATTATTATTATTATTATTATTAATATGTTGTCATTTTTCATCATATTTTCATTTTTGCTATGGTTGCACTACCTACCAAATCTGCGGGAAGACCTAAGGCAGGCCGTGGTGTGTTGTTATGACTCCAGTTCATGTTTTTTCTATCTCCCCTAACGTCCCTAGCGTTACATAGACAAAGTTCTCCTTAGTGTGTTCGCTGTGTTTAACAAGACAAATTTTTCTATATCTCTGAAGCTGGGGTTTTCAAGGATTCTTTCAATGTGGTGTTTTGTTCCATTTTTATCATTCCAAGTGCACCTACTATCACAGGCTCGATTCTTGTTTTCAGTTTCCACATTTTTTCTATTTCAATTTTCAGGTCTTTAAATTTTGACAGTTTTTTGAATTCTTTGGTTGCTATGTTACAATCCGCTGGACAACCCATTTCAAATAATAGGCAAGTTTTTCTTTCTGGTTTTTAACAATAATACCCGGCCTATTTGCTTCAGTTTTTCTGTCTGAGTAGATGGTGTAATCTCATAGAATGGTGACATCTTCTATTTCTGTAACCGGTGTTGGGTGATGTTCATACCAGTTTTTGTTTACATATTTTCCATAATGTTTGCTCATTGTCCAATGTACATATTTCCCCCTCTATCGTGACGATTTTTATATTCATTTGGGGTAAGTACAGAACATCCTGAGATTAGATGGTTTATTGTTTTTTGGTATTTATCACAAAACCTGCATTTTGAATCCAAATTATTATTATTATTATTATTATTATTATTATTGTGAAGATTCTGTAATAAATATCCAAAAGCAATTGATTATCTCGTCTCAGGTTACGATGCATGAGAACGCACTGATTAGGAAACGAGACAGGATAGATTGGGTCGATATCTGCAATGGAAATTATGCAGCAAATATGTAACGTATAGGAAACTGCAAATTTTGCTATGAACACTACCCACACCCGGTTGCATAGATTGGAGCGGTAACATTTTCAGAGGACTTTACATTAAACAATGACAGAACAATCAAAGTTAACATCATGATCAAAGACAAAAAAAATAAACAGACTAGTCTTCCTTATTGACATAACAATCCCTGTAGATTGTAATGTATCTTTGAAGACTATCAGAGGATAACTATTCAAGTTAAAGGGCCTTGAAACCAAAATACTAAAAATGTGTCACATGAGAACACCAATAATTCCGGTTGTAGTTGGAGTCCTCGGTTTGAGTGGAAAAAGTTCCGACAAAGTAATTGAAGAGATTTTTATAGCGTAAACCTTAAACGAATACAAATTATTGTACTCAGAATAACAACCCACCTCCTTACAAATTGATTTATCTACGTAATATTTGAGATCTTAGAATAGTTTTCTTTTTTTCAAGAAATACCCAGTGGAAAATGTCATCATGATATCTCTTACCTTAAGTTTTGTTTGAGACCCCTAAAGAAATGAGTGTAACACATCACTCAATACGTCCCGGGCTTAACAGATAGATGTCTCCACTAAAAAATAATCCATATGATTTTTATGAAGTACCAACTTTCAAATGGCACGTGACAAACTTTGGGCCTAATCAGATTAATAGTTTACAAATTTTAGTTATTTAAGTAAAGCTTATGTTGCAAATTATCAAAACAATGAAAAAATCTGTATTTTGTGTGCTGAAAAAGCATTACTTTCTGATAGGAGAATAATACTGTTCAAGCAAAGCAATGATTGATAAGTTTTATTCGAACTCTGTTCCGTCAGAAACAATGGTTAAGAGATGGTATGTTGATTTAAATGCGGTCGTAAAAACACAAATGATGTTGAACGCTCAGGTCACCCAAAATCGGCAAGTGTCTCGGAAAATCCTTAATAAATTCACAAATTCCTTTCGATCGATCGTAAATTGAAGTTGCGTGACATAGCAAAGGAACTGAACATATTTGCAGTCAGTGTATTCACTATTTTGCATAAACATTTGTGAATGAGAAAGACGTGTTCAAAGAGAGTGCCTCGTTTGCACACAGTCGATCTAAAACAACAATGCGTCGACGATTCAGAATGTCGTTTAACTTGTTCCGCACAACAAGAAGGAAGTTTTACGTACATATATAAAAATGGATGAAACATAAATCTATCACTTCACTTCGGAGTCGAATCGGAAGTCAGCTGAGTAGACAGCAGCAGGTGAAAGCTGTCCAAAGCGACCAAATACGCAAACATCAACAGGCAAGTTTTTGGCCTCCATATTTTTAGATGCGCAAGGTATTTTGTTCATCAATTACCTTGAGAAAAGAAGAACTATCAAGAGCAAATATTATATGGCATTATTGTTGCGTATGAAGGATGAAATTGTTTAAAGAAAGGCCACAAATAAAGAAGAAAATGTGGTCTTTCAGCAAGACAATGCACCATATCACAAGTCGATCGTAACGATGGTAAAACTACATGAATTTCTGTTCTCTAGACCTGGCACTTAGCAACTACTTGCTGTTTGCAGAATTCAAAAGAATGCTTCATGGAAGAGATTTGGATCCAATGAATAAGTGATATCAAAAACTGAGGCGTATTTTGAGGCCAAAGACAAATCCTTACACAAAAAAGTTACAGACGCGTTGGAATCAGTGTATGTCTCTAGGAGGAGATAATGTTGGTGAATAAGGTCGAAGTTTGTCTAAATGTTGTTTTATTAGTTAAACCCGGGAAATATTGAGTGATGTTACACTAGAATTCAAAGGAAACATAACAATAATAATAATAATAATAATAATGATTAGGGAAAAGAGAGATATATAAAGAGAAAATTAAATATTTATAGAATGTATGTATTTTAATAGTTATGATTACAAATGCATGCAAGTATAATATATATATATATATATATATATATATATATATATATATATATCTGCCCAGTCAGTCATGTTTTTTCGAGACATGATCGCCCAAGCGTGTATCACGTATGGCACTTAACTGACTGAATCAAGTAGTTGAGTATTATTCATATTGAACGTTCTCAAATATTTTAATAATAATAATAATAATAATAATAATAATAATAATAATAATAATAATAATAATCTGGATTAAATCTGAAACTGAAGGCTTTAGTCTTGCAGCGCAAGACCAAAGTCTTTTCACTAGGAACTTTTAAATATTATGGGAATAATGTGGATATAAAATGCAGGTTCTGTGATAAATACCAAGAACCAATGGACCATCTAATCTCAAGATGTGCTGTACTTGCACTAAATGAATATAAAAATCCTCACGATAGAGTAGGGTAATATTTACACTGGACAATGTGCACACACTTTGAAAAATATGTAAATAAACACTGGTATGAACATCACTCTGCACCAGTTACAGAATTAGAAGATGGTACCATTCTATTGGATTAAGCGTCTCCACAGGCAGAAGAATTGAAGCAAATAGGCCGGAAATTCCTGTTAAAAAACAAAAAGAATAGACTTGCTTATTAATTGATATGGCTTGTTCAGCGAATTGTAACTTAGCAAGCAAGGAATTCGAAAAACTGTCGAAATATAAAGTCCTGGAAATTGAAATAGAAAAAATGTGAAAAGTGAAAACAGGGGGGGTGTAAACATAAGAACGATTAGAACGACTCAAGTTGTACATGACTCTGTCATTCCTCAACATCTGCTCGACAATTATGACTGTGCCAACCGGTATGAAGACAAATGATTCTCTATTCTGCAAAGTGCTCGATCGTCATATCATCTACATGTTCTTGAGGCTGTTTACGTTAAATACACCGGCCCACTTTGTGCAGACAAATGGAGCATTTAATTCCCTCCTTACATTGACTGGAGTGTTAATGAGTTCCTTGTTTTTACTACTCTTTTGGAAATGATGTTTGCACCCCCTTACATTTTAACTATTTATTTTTTTATTAAAATTTGTTTTTAATCGAGTTCCACCTTCCCTTCTGTAACGTCAGATTAATGTGTACTGACAATTATTTAAAATTTTGTCAACGTTCACTTTTGATAATGTGTTGGCGAAAATGGTCCTAAAGTGTTAGTTATATTATTACTTTGTTTGAATCAATATATATATATATATATATATATTTCCTCCTGTCGCGCTCATGGTGGGTGTAATAACTTGTGGTCAACATCTTCCGTTCGCTTCTGTGTTCACTCTTTTCTCCATCCTGTTTTTATTTGAGGGTTCTCTTTTCGTTACATGTGAGATAAGTATGGAGATACGGGATACTGAGAAAGAGAGTGTAGAGAGAAAGAGAGAATGCGATATTTGTTTTAAAAGAGAAACAAATGATTAATTCTTATTTTGTTGTTTATAAATTTTATATTATTTATTTTTTTATCTGTATTCACCATGATTGTATGTAAATAAAATGTTATCTTCATTCTGTTGAAAATGTTTGTGAAATAAATTTAGAAATAATTTTCCAATGTTACTTTAAACATTACTGTTGAAGGGTAAAACCATATAATATTACGTTTACGTAGTGTCTGCCTACCTTGTCTTTAAGAAAGTATTCTAAACAAGTGTTGAGTTTTTTTTTTCTAATACATCAATGCATTTAAATTTTGAGTTGTGAAAATCTTTCTTATTAGAGTTAGTAAATTATCGAAATTCGATTGATTTATGCAGGTTATTAATGATACTACTGTAGTGTTTTGATTCTTTGTTGATGTATTTCTGATGGTTGTAGCATATCGATAACAATATTATGACGTCATTTTTGACGGCACAGACCCTCTAGTACGGCCATAAATATTAACATAAAAATTGAAAGCCTACATTGGAAAACTTGTTTTGATTTATTAATAAAATTATATTTTTATTGGTGATTTTGTATTGTAGAAAGAAACCAAATAACCACTGAAGGTAAATTAAATTGATGAAAATTTATTATATCAAGCGAAAGTAACAACAAACGAGAAAATATGAACAGAGAGGATATGCATGGCGCAATTCGAAATTTAATGAAATGTATAAAAATTATTTGCTATTATTTAAATGAAAAATATATAAGTATGTATCTGTTGGCCAAAATACTTAAAGGAATTAAAAAAGTAAAAGAAAATCCTATTTGTACAATGGTATATTATGAAAATTGTAAACGGAAAGATAGAAAGAAATTGTATCCTATCCATGGAAGAGAAACGCAATATTCTAGAAAGGACAAACGGATATAATCCATTAAATAAATGGAATAAAAATATTTCGAATTATAAGTAGGCCGAAATATTTTAGAAATGGCATGGAAATATAAGTCTCATATAAGTAGATTCATTTAAAATATGCAGTAGAATGCTTAATTTAACTGTACCCATTTCTTCAGATATGTGCTTGTGTATGCGGAGAGCATAGTTTAGAAAAATACTACATAGATTGGGCTACTTATTTCCTCGTTGTCGATGAGATTTGCAATATTTCAGCACTGGAGTCATTGTCAGGCGTACAACTTTGTGGACTGATATAACTTTTCTATGAGTTCTGACCGTTTGGTAGATTTGGACGTGTGAATTTGTTCAGAAATTGATAAGAAAATGAATTCACATGAGGCAAACAAAATATGTGAAATTAAATTTCCATCTTTGATAGGCTGGGTCAAATGAATATCAAATAAGTTTAACTTTAGGAGTTGTCTGTTACAAAACGTGCGTTTTATAAGTCAGTTTCTATGCGTAACCCTCTAGGGCCATTCGTATCATTTGATACAGTATTTCCCTATAAGGAAACATTTGGTATTTCCCTATAAGGAAACATTTGGTATTCATTGACTGAGCAGTCAGTACTGCTTTCATTTGAAATTTATAAAATATTTCTCTTAAAAAATTTTTCAGGAAAATATTTCTTTCAAGGCTTGTTTTCATACTGTATCAAATATGATACGAATGGCCCTAGAGGGTTAACATTCCCATCAATTTTGTAAAGTTTCAGAGCAAACAAAGAGAACCGCTACACCTGTAAAGAAAGACGAGTTGAAAGTTAAATGTGTTTTCTTGATGTGGGCCTAGATTCACTTTGATCCGGGCGTGCACCCACACATGCATGCATATACATACATATTTTTAAGAATGCATTTTTCATTTATTAATCAGACATTCTTTTCTTTTATTTGTTTAAACACTATTTTTACGGGTACTCATAGTTAAGTGTATGATCTGTTTTTATTTATTAGACAGAATATTTATTTCCATCCACCGGTCTGAATATTTCAGAAATTTTATTAGAAAAATATGCGTCCTCTGGATAGAATTGAACTAGCGTACCCCGTTACTAGATCTGGCGTGCGTTGGCCTCTTGGTCGTGAAGAATCAACTGATTAAGCAAAGTCCGACTTGTGCTTTTGAATGCAGATTTTTTTTTCCAGTTCTTGAAATATACATCATTTTTCAGTTTTGTATTCTCAGGTAAACAAAGACATTTTTAAGAATATATTTTTCTTGTATTATCAAAAATATTTGAATTTATTGCTTAAACAATTTTTCGTGTATACTCATATTTGAGTGGATGTTTTGTTTTTATTCATTAAACGGTATATTTATTTTCATCTACCGTTCTGATGATGCGAAAAATCTTCTAAGAAATGTATGCACTCTCCAACAAAGGCAACCGTCATTAGATATGACCACGAATAAACAACTAGCAAAACAAAAAAAAGACAAAAGAAAAATACTGTTTTTTGCCAACGTGTTTCTTCCTCTGATGAACTTTATCAAGTCAAATGTAAAAACAAATTCCTATTCAACATTTATTTATGGTCAACATGTAAATTCAGGCTAACTTTAAAGTCACGATAAAATAAAAAGGATGCTATTTGATGTCATTTAATGCATAATAAACCTACGTGTGCAAATGTTCTGGTTTTGGTAATTTTTCATTTTGTTTATATATATATATATTTTTTAATCATTTCACCCCTGATGTGCGCGGGGCTATATAACTGAAATAACATTAATTAGAAGAGAGAGAGAAGTGAATTACAAACCAATTAGAAAGAACCAATAAAAAAATGAAAATACAACTGTGATGACAGTTGCAAGCGGGGAGAGAAAGGGAAGGATATACGGGGTGGGGGAAGGGCTAGAGTCAAGTGGTTAGTAGATGAGTATTGACTTTGCATTTAAATTTCTGGAGGTTGTAGCCGTCAGGAAAGCAAGAATATGGGAACGAGTGCGAGAGAAGAAGCTGCAGGAATAGTATTGTCGTCTGCATTTGGCTAACCTAACTGTGAATAGGTGGGACCCAGTTGCCATTCTGGTTGCACGAGTAAACACCTGTTGAGGAGGCACCAGTGACTTAAGTTCGTCTGAGCAGAAGCCATGAAAGTACTTATAGAACAGACAAAGGGAGGCCACATTTCGTCGGTGGGGAAGTGGCTAACTTTCCTTTGGAGCCTGTCGAGAACACTGAGGTGAGCGGCAGGGGCACCTGACCATAAATGGCAGCAGTACTCCATGCAGGGTCGAATGGTAGACTTGTATATATGCAGGATGGATTCAGGCGAAAAGAACGTCCTGGATCGACACAGTGACCCAACCTTCTTAGCAGTGGATTTAGCTATGGATTTACATTTTTTTTTATAGTTAATATAGTTATTATTTATTATTGTATTTTAATTTGATGATTTATTCACATATTGATTGTATTTTATGATATGTATCCCTTCATATCTTATCTCAGTTTAGAATGTCTTAATAGATATTTTGCATATTTATCTAAATAAATTCTCTTGGAAATATTCTTCTATGTGCCTTGTTTTTTCAGGACGTAGGCGATCCTGGTCTTCCACGTCTCCCTCTCCCTAGTGAATCTTAGCAAGCTTTCTGATGTAATATCTCGCAACATTCGTTCTGTCATCCATCTGCTCAGGCCCTTCAAATATCTTATACTTTGCTTTCCTCTGTTTCTTTTCCCCCTATATCTGACCTGTTAGTATCAGGTTCTTCAAGCCCTTCTTCCTCATCGCATTTCTCCGGAACTTCAGTTGTTTCTTCCTGATCAATATTAATTCCATTTCGTTTCCGTTCTTTCTAACACCTCGTCATTGCTCACATGCTCGATCCTTGATAACCGCAGCATCCTTCTCTAGAACCATATTTTAGCTGCTTCGAGTTTTCCTTCATCTTTGCTGATATTGTCCAACATTCACTGCTATATTGAAGAACTGACATCACATATCAATCTAGTACTCTGTTCTTTGTTTCTAGTGAAAGTTTCTTGTGTCTTAATACTTTACTCGGCTTCTGGAACGCTTCATTCGCCATGTCGGATCTCTGTGTCGAACGTTCTGTTTTCTGTTAGAACACTTCCAAGGTATTTAAATCTTTGTACCTGCTTGATTTTACTAAGTTAACTGTTGATAATTTTTATCTCTTTTTAAAAGAACGTTTTGTGCTTAAATTCTCGGGATATTTGATTTGTACCTTTTACATATCGTAAAACAATAAATAGTTTAGGTTGCATATTTATTGCTTGTTCTCTTTTCTTTGTAAGCATTAGCAATATATGTCTTAATATAGGAGATCACATATAGATTTCACTCTGATGAATTTTGAAATATCTTTCTCTGGATAGAATCTTGATCCTTATAGTATAGTCTATATTCACAACTTTCAGATCAGACCAAAAATAAAATATTGCTG
Source organism: Ascarosepion bandense (assembly GCA_037127315.1). Classification (NCBI taxonomy): domain Eukaryota; kingdom Metazoa; phylum Mollusca; class Cephalopoda; order Sepiida; family Sepiidae; genus Ascarosepion; species Ascarosepion bandense. Next base: position 3,469,678 of record JBBBDQ010000324.1, on the reverse strand, counting down.
ATCGGGACCAGTCTAATCCTCATATTGTCTATATTGAGTTAAGGCCCTGTGTACGATTGGTTATTTTATACTCCACAAGTCCTTTCCCACAGGCGAAAGTCCGTAAACCTCACTTTACTTGGTTATTTTCGTAGGAAGCATTTTGATGAAGAACATTTCTTGGGTTAACTAGTTCAGACATTTTTCAGCTGCTCCTACTCTGCCACGCACAAAGTGATGAATTATCCTTATTCTCCTCATGTTAGTAAGAAATATGTTTCACTCTGAGAGGTTCTTTCCAAGATTACTGCTTTTTGTAACAGACTCCTGCGGGATACTTTCCGGATCACCTCTTCAAGTGTTTAATTAAAAATTATTATTACTGCATAAACCCATCGCCCGGTTCACACTCCACCCACGTCTATTGAACAGGTGTAGAGGCTCATCCCTTGTTCCCTGTTTAGGATGTGGTTTCCGGCTTTCTCTCTTCTAATCTTTTCACTCTTACGTAGCCCCCGGCACATCAGTGGCGTTACCGCCTTGCTCGGGGTGATATGGTTAAAAAACCGTAAAATTCTTGCAATTTCTGGTACTCAAAGAATACCACAGATTATTCCTCTACCTTTAGTGACTCTTGAGCTCTTGGGTGATGATGTACTTTAAAAGAAACAAAAATATATCATGTATATAATTCCTGATCTCTAATGAAAATGTTAAGCTAAGAATATGCATAAAAAACACAATGAAATATAATAAACAAATAAAAATAAACATATTTTTTAGATGTGATAAATATTTGACTATTTCCTACTAATGCTAAAGTGTTCATGTAAAGACGAAAATAAAAAAATGATTCGCCGCTTGTGCAGTATTTAGCAGCTCGGAACGTGAAACCGGAGAGATGTATTCGAAGTAAACATGCGTTCGTTACATTCACTTTTACACAGATAAGAATCCATACACGAGATACTAGATTAGCAAATAGGTCCCACCCTTTTACAGTGAAACAGATAAGATGTAACCGTAATTTCTACTCCAACAGCTTCTTTTCTCGCGCTTCCCGCCTGTAGAATTCCCTTCCACATGCCTGCTTCCACGACAGCTACAATCTCCAGGAGTTGAAATGTAAGGTCAATAGACACCTCCTAACACACTAACTTGCACCTGTTCTCTCAATCACTCTTACCATCTAACCAACCCTCGGTATCCTTACCCGTCTATCACCTTCCTTCTGACATTGCCTATATCTAACCATCATTTTCATCACTTCCCCGACCCTATGTAAGCCCCTGCGCAATAGTGGCAGTGGAATGCCTTGCTCGGGGTGAAATGATTAAAAAAGAAATCTCATCTCCTATAGCTGTAAAAAAAAATAAAACAGAGTAGGTTCACTTTGATAAGAACAGCACCGAATTCTGAACCAGTCAAGCAACTGATCAGTAGTCAAATATTTGCATGTTCTTTACAGTAAACTTTATACCTCTTCTACTTAACATATGCAAACAGGTATACTCCTATTTACCAATCCATTATACATCCTGAAACAAGGAGGTTCCATGCCTTTGGTTATTATGGAAGTTCTACAAAATATTTTATCCTATCTCCAAGAGTTTTATGTCCTGTTCTTTTTTGGTCTCATTTCATCTTATTGCGTGTCTGAATCACTCTTGTTATCTAAACTTATTTATAAATGGAACTTTGTCTCCGTGTGTGTGTCCGTTACCTATAGACTCCGAAACGGCTGAACCGATTTTCTTGAAAATTTACACAGTTGTACTATAAGCGTCTGCGAGTGTTCTTAGCTAGGTTTTGTGTCGAGGTGCCCCCGATAAATATCGAAAATCGATAATCGAAAAAATCGGGTTATAGAAGGAGTGTTCCGATTTTAATCAAATTTGATACACTCATAGACAAAGACATAAGAAATGATATTCAGAAGTTTCAAGGTTGCAGTTCTTACAATAGTGCACAAAATCGATAATATATACATATAAAAGGTAAGATGTTTCTGTGAGTGTCTGTTTATCTGTCTGTATGTCATTTATACAAATTTTTATCCGATTCTCACCAAACTTCACACAAATATCCTTTAGGCTGAGTCTGAGCTCCAAGAACATGGATTAGTTTTAAAGCTTTCATTACACCCGAACGACGCCGGGCTATACTGCTAGTAATATATAAAGCTAGGTAATATTTAAGGATATGCGTTGTTGTGCAGTGGGTATCGACTTAGAACGAAAAATTGGTGAGACGAATTCAAGATTCAGTTATATTCGTTGCATTCACTTTCGCGCCAGTGCTAGTGGGAAAGGTATTTATCCATTTCTTGTCCCTTCAGTTATGGCTTGAATAGCAGGACAGACTAGATTTTATAGCAGCGGTGGGCTCTCGAATGAAACTTGTCCGGCCCGCTACGATATAAATATAGGTAAAGCAAACCAACTACCACAATTTCATCCCATAAAAACCTACTTGCTATGGTAGTGTATGGCACATGTCTTAGTTTTGTTTTGTAATTTAATAACAACTATTTCTATTGAACTGACGAATCAATTCAATAGTCAACAAAATATTCTTTGAAATGTTGTTGAGAAACCATACATCTTTTTTAGCTAATTTGACGGGTGATGAATCAGAAAATGACCTTACTTTTTCTTCGTTTGCTATTTTTCTTCTGTACAGAAATAATTAATTTTAAAAAATAAATGTGCATGTTTTAATTGTATCTGATGTATAATATTTATGATATTAACTGATGTCAATATTTCTCAAAGTAGAATCGCAGAACCCTCACAATTCTTATTTAAACCAACAAGTATTGGGTTGCCTATTGAAAACTATACTTTTTTTTAATAAAAATGAAACTCTAAGTATTAAAAAATAACAAGATTGAATATAACAAGACCAACAAGTATTTTCATCAAATCATTTAATATACTAACAGCAGAAATAAAATGTTCGTGAACGTAAGAACTATTTTTAAAAGTTTCATCTTTCATGGTTTTCTGTTAGGTTAAATGTTATTTAAGTTGCTTTTGATACACCAGCAGTAATTAGCCATCATACGTTTTCCCGCTGTCACTGGTATATAAAAAGATGACTTTAATATCAATAATATCGCCGATGTTATGTAGACATTTCAACAGCTTTTCCATCAACTTTTATTTTTGGCCAGGCGATGCCTAAGACATTTTTCACCACGTCAGTCAATGATTTTCTAGCACGTAGTTCAAAGTCATTTATAATGCACGTATCAATAGCAACACATTCAATGAGTGGTTTTGTTGTCAGCATCAGTCGACAGAGCAGCAAGATCTTATCACTGAGGAAATCAAATCACATGAAGACCTTCTCTAGTAAAATTTAAACCGGAAACTCAACCACATTCGAACGCATTATTCGAAAAGCAGCTTTAAAATAAGGGAATGATTTCAAAACACCGGGAGATTTCAAATTAGCAACACAAACGGTGCTTTGGCGATTTCAGATCAGGGAGTGATTAAATGTTTCTAATCCCGCGTAGAGGGTAAATGTTATGTTGAAACCATTTTCATTATTTTTTTTGTTATCTAAAATGGAATAGATGCATTGAATTGGGATGTCTTTAGCTGAAATTTCCATCTGTGAAAACAAAAGCACTTAATGTGTTTGATTTCCTTCTCTGGAGAAAGGATAAAACTCATTGAATGCATTCAGCAATATCAAACAGAAGATTTTAAAGTTTCATTTTTTGATGTCACCTTAATTTTCCGGTTTACTAAAGTGTATTACTGATAAAGTTTTACAATCAGTTTGAATTTTGCTGATAAACAGCAAAAATGGGTAATTTTATTTTTAAAAAACTTGACATAAAAAATGTGTTTTTCATAAAAATAATTTCTTTTGGGTGGCAGACATAGAGAGCTCGGGCTACCTGAAAATTTATGCATATTCACGATTCTTTTTAAGTAAATTTTGCGATCAGCCAAGACTGTGAGTTGATTTTTTCGACCAAAATGAGTGGTTTCAGTACAGTCAGTTAAGTGCCATACGTGATACACGCTTGGGCGATCATGTCTCGAAAAAGACATGACTGACTGGGCAGAAGATTATCCCGCAGTAAGTTGCCATTGCTTTCTGCAGTAGACTGGTTGCCGACCAAGGCTACAGAACCAAATCTATCCTGTTATTTGAATAATAGCTAGAGGGGGAAGAGATGTATTATATTAAGTAGTAATTAGTGGGGGATCAGTTTATTACTTCATAACAACATAAAATTGATCACCCACTTTATGCCCAGTAGAAGCCTTAATCATGTTTCCAACTATTATATTCAGTCAGTCAGTTAAGTGCCATACGTGATACACGCTTGGGCGATCATGTCTCGAAAAAGACATGACTGACTGGGCAGAAGATTATCCCGCAGTAGGTTGCCATTGCTTTCTGCAGTAGACTGGTTGCCGACCAAGGCTATAGAACCCAATCTGTCCTGTAATTTAACCCATAACTGGAAGGAATAGACGGATTAATACCTTTCCCAGTGGGGATTTGCACGTAAGTGAATGCAATGAATTCAGCTGGAATTCGAACTCGGCTCCCCAATTTCTCGTTCTGAGCCGATATCCACTGCACCACAACGCACATTCTACAGTAGAAAACCGAAAAAATGGAAGTCTGTCTACGGAAATAAAACCTGATTTTAAACATCCGTGAGCCTTGTGGCCATATCCAAACGCGGAAAAATCGATGGAAGTAAATCCTGATATGAAACCTGGTTAGAGTCTTGAAAGTGGTTGGTTGTCAACACTGATAACTTTCCGGCAGCTTCTGCAGACAAGCCATCACAAATGCATTCCTTTGGATCATGACTGTACAGCCGATTAATAGGGGTATATAGTTTGGGCAGCGCAAACCTTCCAGATACTATTAATCAGGCCTGAACTCTGAATAGGCCACACCAGTTTCACTACACAAAAGACTTAATTAACCGTAAACTCGTGAGATAAACAGATACCCCACTTCAAAACTAATTTTATACAATCTTTATATTTGGGTTTAATCTTGATTTATAAATATATATTATAAATAGCGGAGTAAAGTAGATCCATAGATAAGCAGACAGATATATGTAAATTTGAAGAGAATAAGAAGCGCACATGTGTTTTTAGACTTGTGATATTGATTGATTCAGTAATCTTGGAATTATTTCGAAACTTTCCTTACCTACCCACTGGTCATCATCAAGTGTTCGTAGGTTGGCTGATGTGGATTACCTCGTTGATTATTGCGAAATATCCCGTGAAAGCTTTCATGCTTGAATTTTGTGCGCCACTACCAAGTCCAAGGATAGAACTCATGACCACTAGATGATACTAACACATGTATAACCAATTACTGTATCCACTACGCCACCGTTTGGAAGGACTTTACAGGTGTATTTATGGAGTCTTTTATATTCAGTGTCAGATGGATTTTGATAACTGGATTATGTTGGTGAGTTCGTGCCACTAGTCCAAATTTTTTCAGATTTTTCCTCGTCTTAGTTGTTATTATAGACACAACATTTCGACTAAGTACCCTCTGGTCATCAACAGGTGACCATAGATTGGCTGATGTGGGTTATCTCGTTGATTATCGTGAAATATCCTGTAAAATCAACCATTATCCTTTCCTGTTGCGCTACTAAATCCAAGGAGCGAACTCATGACCATTAGTTGATACTAACACTTGTATAACCAACTACTGCATGCGCTACACCACCGTCCCGAAAGACTTTGGTGGTGTATTTTTGGAGTCTAAACAGTTAAAACACTTAAAAAGGATTAAGATATATATTTTTTTTAGGTTAGAGACGTAACCATGTATTCAGGAGAACCTCTCCATTCTTATCAACATTCTGCTTGTCTTCTTTCATAAACAAATTAGTCAATAACAGAGTTAGAATAACAATTGCCTCGTTTTTGTATTAAACACTTATACATACATTCCATTTATAGATTGAGATTTAAAGGAAATTGAATCATTCTAACGAAACTAATTTAGATAAACAATATTCAAAAAGTAAAATAATTTTTAGCTTGTTTTATTAGAAGAATCATTGTTAATCGTTATAATTTTTTGATTATATATGAACTTAATTTCAGTTGAACTTTATCGTCTACTTTGGACTATAATTCTACGTTAGTCATTATTGAATACTAAGCTGATCACGAGAACTAAGCCTCCAGGTAGATCAGCGAGATTACTTTAAACGCCTGCATGGCCTTTTCGAAAATCAATTTATCACACTAAGACAGGATTTCTTGAGGAAAATGGCGGTCTATCAGTTGCAAGATAAAGAGTCAAAAATATAAAAAATTGAAAGTGCTAGTAAAATTAATGACTGTACATTAAATGATTTCTATCTTTCGCAATTATTGTATTCAATATGTGCATATGGCCAAGTATAATGTATACTAGTCCAGCCTAAATGCATGGAACTACAAGACAAAGAAAGCGAGACAGTGTATTGTATGGCTTAGTTTGCTTTGTTTCATGAAATATCAACCTTTGTGTGGTTGGTTTATGATGCAATGAATAGGTAATGAATATGTCTACACCTTCGTTCCCCCTCACTAGAATGTTATTGGCTGGTGTCATCCATAAATACAGACGAAGGCAAGGCAAGGACGTCTATATATATATATATATATATAATAATAATAATAATAATAAAACCGACTCTGTACGTATTCAAATCTTAAAATGTTACACAAGTAATTTTTAAAGACCACGAATAACCAGCAGAATCTAACTCCGTTATTGTCCTCGGCTATAGAGCTTTGGACAAAGAGGGGAAAAAAAAAGAAAGCTGCGTAGGACCGACAATACATACAGTTCTTCACAGCAAAGAAAAAAAAAACCCTCAAACGGAACGAACCACAAAGAAAGAAAAGTGCTCGATACTAAACTAACCAAAAAGGGTTAAAAAAGAGGCAGTCACGCAGAGTAAAAACACACGAAAAAAATCGCCCTGACGAGCCGTTGTGCGAAACCGCGGTAGGTCTTGGCGATCTTGCGATTTTTTTCGTATATATATATATATATATATAGAGAGAGAGAGAGAGAGAGAGAGAGATCTACTGATCTACTACGAATGACTACGCCCACGTCTCAGGACACTGCATACGACGATTGCGTCTACGTACTAGATTTGACCTACCCGGTTACATTTTCCTTAAGCACTTAACAACCTCGTATTGATATATATCACTTCTCGGGACGTATCAGTTTAATACCAAAGTCTATATACTTATTACGCAACTGTATACTTTCAACTCGAGCTATTCTGGATATAGTTATATATTTTCAGGGTAAATCTATTTTTGTAGATATATAGTTTGTACATGACCTATTTTAGGTTCTATTCTGTATAAACCTATTTCTTTAAGGTAGGACATTATGTTGACTTTTCCAGTATTTTAAATTTTTTGTTCCATATTTCTTGTAGTCTTATAGTAGAGATTAAAGGGGAAATCGAAGAGACGAATTCCAATTTTAATTGATCAAACTTTTCAACATTTTACAATATATAATTATTTAACTCCACTTTATCTGGCACAGGGCCATTCGTAATAGAGCTTTCATTGAACATAATACGAGCGTTGGCCTGTGAAATGTGCTTACTCGCATTGTATGCTAGACGCGCTAACTATAGATGCATTCACTGAGGCATGTATAAAATTCTTAATTAATGAGCTGATGTAGTGACTGGTGTGATATGCCAAGAAATATCAAAGACACTTGTGCGCATGCCCAGTTGGTTTGATACAGAACCATGCACCCTGAGAACATTCAGAAATCATTGACAAATTACATGCCGGGAATTATAGGTATACGCCCGGCTGGTCACGTGGCCAGTGGCACTGTCAGTTTCCGCTGTGATCCGAACTGAAAACTGATCCCTTGCTCAGCCGGCAAACCAATCTTTCAAGTATGTAACACGAAGAGGAATCGATTAGTCCTGATTGATCGCTTCCATCTGAGAACACCCGATAGTTAAAAGTTACCGTTGCTATATTTATGCCTTTATGCAGTCTACTTGCTTTGCAAAGATCTAAGATCCTAAATAGCACAGTTCTGATGTCTAATCTTTTCAGTAAATTAATCAGGCACTCATGGAAATCGAGTTTCTCTTAAAGGTATCTCCAAATGTTAGCGAATTTTGGCACAAGGCCATATTCACTTAGTCCCCAGTGAGGAAAGAGGTCGTTATTAATGTCTATAGAGACACACTTATAAACATTGATCCTTTTCCAGAATTTATATAAGCATGTAACACTATCTCGTAAAGTTTTCGGTTCCTCATCGACTTCTTATAGGAACATAGGTGTTGAATAACTGTGCAATATGAACAAAAAATAAACATACGTAATTATATAGACGAGGCCCATTGGTGTAATATTTAGTTGCCCGGCTTGAGAAATTTGAAAGCTTAGTTCGAATTCTAGTCGAGTTCATTACATTCACTTTATGAAATATCTTCCAGCGTTAACCGGTAGAAAAGACAATATTAATAAATATAAATGAATATATCAAAACTGTATTAGTCACTAACGCGTTTCATACAATGTGAACTTTTTCAAGGCAAAAATAACAAAATAAATTTATTAAAATAAAGAAATTAGTAATAACCAAAACAAAAACTGTGTTTAGCAACTGAAAGTATTTAAAGAACGCTATTCTTATACTGTTAACTGAAAATTACGTAAAATACTGTCACGTGTGAAAGTATTGTTTTCATTGCTGTGTTGACGGATTCAATAATTTTCTTTTTATTTCTTGATACTGTTGGGTTTAAATTCTTTCAGTTGCTAAGAACATTTGTTTTGTTATTATTAGTTACTTTGTTTTAGTAAATTAATTTCGTTTTTTTTTTTTGTCTTGAAAATGTCCATATTGGATGAAAAGCGTTGGTAACTAATACGGTTTTTCGTATTGCCATTTAGTTTTATAATTCACTTGTATGCTAATCTATCCCTTCTTCTCAATATAACAGAATATACTAGATGGCAACCAGTCTAGGGGAAAGAAATTCAAAACAGTTTGTACTATCCTAAAGACAAACTCTAATATCTCATCGTAAAGAGCAAAAATTCTTTGATGATAACCCTCTTAGCCTTCTTCATAAGATCTACGAGAACAGTTTCCGATATTCGAATGAATTTTTCTTGTGTGTACAAAAAAGAAAAAAAACAACTGCAGCATTAAATAAACCAAACAATCAGCCTTCGTACACGCCTGAATATAGCGGTGTTGCAAAACACTTACTACATTTAGCAGTGCACCACCATTCTGGAAATGTCAAAAAATAAAAGCTATGCGAGATTAGTTAAATCCAAACTTGAACAACAAAAACTTTCCGTGAGTTCTTTCCAACAAGTTTCTTAATATAGGCTAAATATCTGTTTTTTTTCTCGATACTAATGTTCAATCAATACAAGGCCTAAGAGCCACTCATAATAGATGATTACTGTGTGGTGCTGTTTGAACAAAAAAAAGGGCAAGAAATGGAGTTCATGAGGCTATGCAGGAAAGATAACGATTAAAACGAGACTTAAATAGGTCAAGATTGAAGTGATTGGGAAAGGATCCATTCGGAAATCAATTACACGAAGCACCTGTTCTTGGAATGAGATTCCCCGAATGAAAATTATTTTTCACTAAATTTTTCAAAATTCAAGTTACTATGTTAGCTCTTATTTCTTATCTAATGCTATGGACAAAATTGTTTTTACAAGACATCATTTCAGACGCCTAGTCAAGACAAGCTTGATTTCGTTCTGTACAAATTTTGTCAATAAAAACATGACGTAACTTACCGACCGTGAGCCTCGTGAATTTTTTAACCAAAAGCAGATAATCGCCCTTAATATGTTTATCTCACCCTTCGCTCCCTCTCTCTCTCTCACTATATATTATGTATAGCCTTTTATGGATGGAATAAAATTCCGATATCGATAATGAAACACTATTCTTAAATTAGTGCTCAATACAGCGTAGCGCAAATAATATTTATTTAAAATTGATAACATAAGTATGTTATAATATCATGACAAAATAGCTATTTTGTTTCAACTCGTTAAGTGATAGTTCCGATTGAGAGAAGAAGAGTGTTAAAAGGTTCAAAACTAGCCAAACACGTTCAGAATCAAAATTTCTAATTTCTAACTAATTCGTAATATTTCTTAAATATATTTTTATTTTAAAGTGAAATTAGAATTAAATTAGTAATACTGATTTCTATTTTAATCAAACATTAATATTAATACACCAAAAGATTGTTTTTAGTCTATGTTGTCATATTTTCAAATTAACATTTCCTTGTATTTTCATTGCTCATCACGGATTACGTAACAAGTTTGTTTTTGCTAATGAGTGGGTTTGGTTAGTTTTGGACATTTTAATAGTTTTCATCAGGCAATTCGCACCATCTTTTGACAGATCACAAAAAGTGGTAAAACAAAATGGTTAAATTGTAGTGATTTGATAACATATTTATGTTAAACATTTTAAATAAACAATATATATATATTTGTGTGTGTGTGTGTGCGTGCGCGCACGCGCGATAAGTCAGTTAATTAGGAAGGCCAATACTGTGAGTTGTGAGTAGCCACTATAACTTCATTTGGATTTTGCTAAGGGCTCTTCAGCACAATGCATTACTAGTCTAATCGACTCAATTTACATAAGCAGAAATCGAATATCAATTACTCATCAAGTTCAATATCGGGACGAGATGGCGTTTCAGTAAGGACAACTGAAATCAATAGCAGATAATTAAGGCAAGTGTATTCAAGGTAGCGGTGTGGATCTACGCTTCTATCTCGAACCTGCTCAATAAACAAATAGATGAAAGAGTGTCGTCTAAATGTTTCGAATTTAGAAAACACACTTTCATATATATATATCGATTATTCATATATATATTTTCGAATTTAGACAACACTCTTTCATATATATATAGTTTTAAGGCGTGCTATATTTATAGGATAATGTACTCAATATCAGAGATAGAGCGTATGTAAATATAAAAGAGTGAACATTGAAGTCAACACCCAGGGGCGACAGACTCATGCTAAGTGCAATCATCAGGCCACATCTGTTGAGTTTTACATGGGCTATTTATATATACGTGTCAGTGTCGCATTCTGGGTAATCCTTCTAACGGTTATTTTGGCGTGAGTGGCTTGTTATTTATTTATTTATTTGAGTAAATCTATTTGACTTGTTATTGACTTAATACTATCAAATAGGAACACTATCTGCGTTGTGGTGCAGAGGATATCGTCTCGGAACAAGAATTCGGGGAGTCGAGTTCAAAATCCAGTTGAATGCCTTGCATTCACTTACGCGCAAATACACTTGGGAAAGGTATTAATCCGTCTATTTCCTCCAGTTATGGGTTAAATAACAGGACAGATTGGGCTCTATAGCCCTGGTTGGCAAACGCTTTACCGCAGAAAGTAATAGCAACCTACTGCGGGAAAATTATCTGCCCAGTCAGTCATGTCTCTTTCGAGACATGATTGCCCAAGCGTGCATCATGTATGGCACTTAAATGACGAACACGACATTGACCTACTTCCGTGTTCAGAATATAAAACACAAACATGAATCTACACACGACCTGAACACAACGCAAATTCAATTACAAGTAAAATAAATTTCACCCTCATTAATGACTAAAAGTATAGACGAAAGTGCTTGGAAAAAACAAATCATTTGGAAATGTTTATATAATTTACTAGCAGTATAGCCCGGCGTTGCTCGAGCGTAATGAAAGCTTTAAAACTAATCCATGGTCCTGGAGCTCAGACTCAGCCTAAAGAATATTTGAAATAATAAAATAAGTGCGACAATTTACCAATCGCACCCAGTATATATTATGCGACAATTTACCAATCGCATATATATATATATATATATATATATATATATATATATATATATATATGTACTAGCATTACAGCCCGGCGTTGCTCGAGTGTAATGAAAGCTTTAAAACTAATCCATGGTCCTGGAGCTCAGACTATTTGGACGTTTGAAAGAAAGACTAAAAAGCAATAGTTATTTCCAGTTAAAGCGAAACCGTAGACTGAAAGAAAAATAAATGAATGTAGTGAAGAGAACTCAAGGTTTTACTTTATTGAGGACAGCGGCACTTGTTTGATTATAAACAGTGCTCAATATAATAAATATTATAGAGCTTAATATAATCATATAATGATGAATTAATTGTACATTGTGAGACGGAAATTTCTATATTTCGAGATAGTTTCTCGTCATCAGTCAGTGTTAGATGTTGGTTGTGCAAATGATTTTTAAATGTAAACCATTTGCACAACCAACATCCAACACTTCAGAGAATCTATATTGTAACATAGAAATTTCAGTGTCGTAATGTACAATTTATTCATAATTATATATACATATATATATATATATATATATATATATATATCCTTTCATTAAAATCATATACAGGGAGGGAGAGCTTGAGAGAACATTCGGCCTTTGTCCAATTTGTTTTAAATGTCTCGATAAGCCAACATTTCTGTCACCGTGATGAGCTATAATGGGTTTTATTTGCGCTATTTAATTTGTAGCCGTATCAGAAAAAAAAAAATTAATGGTTACGAAGTGTTTCGTTTACATTCTGGAAGCAGACTGAACGAGGAAAAAAACTTAAAATCAATGAATATGTTTATTTGGTAAAAGATCGCAAAGGAAAGGCAAATGTCTATCAAAACGTACACTTCCTGCTACGAAAATTCTGGAATCTCTCAATAACTTCCATCAAAATAGAGCATTTTCGTACATATATCATCTGACTTTCAACCTAATCGCTGTCGGGAAGTCATCAAAGTTACTGACGAATTATTCTCTTGATAATTAATATATATTTCTTTTCTTTGCTGTTATTTTGTTATCAAAATCCTTACATATACGGTTCATGTGTGCATTAATGGTTCTTGAAATGATTTACCCACAGTAAAATCCCAGTATTGTTCGTAATAACCACCGAAAATTTTGTTTAATCTTCGGGGTGTTAGAAAAACAAAATACTTTCTCACCAAGGTAATGTAGCTTTCCCGGGTCTAGTCTATAAATAATTTCATGTAAGTTTTAATATATATTTTAATTAAGGGAAATACTAATTTGCAAGTCCAATAGATAGTTGGTAAGTATCACTGAAACACAATAGATAACAGTAGGTATATAGTGATGAAACATATATATATATATATATATATCTGTGTTGGCTTGTCATCAGTAAGACGCTTCTAACACGACTCCTAAGAAATTCTTTGAAAGTAAAACCTTTTCAAAACGATGATGAATCTGCACATGATTCACGTGTCGTTAAAATACTTTTGAAGGAAAACTACTAAATGTATGTATATGGAGAGCAAGACTACAGACTCGGGCAGAAATATACCTTTATATCAAACAGAATAATTACCAGTTATATTATGGAGCTATCTTGAGGTTTATACCATGAAGCTGAAAAGATTTAATTCTTTTTGGTGGGCGTTCTGCTAGGATGCCGAGACTTCATGAATTAAAAAAAGTATTTGCGTTGTGGTGCAGTGAATATCGGCTCAGAACCAAATTCGAATTCACGTTGAATTTGCTGCATACACTTACGTGCAAATAACCTTAGAAAAAGTAATAATCTATCTCTTCTACCTCCATCTATGGATTAAATAGCAGGATAGATATTCTACCACAGAAAGTAGTGGCAAACTACCGCGGAAATTTTTTTTTTTTGCTCGGCCGGCCACATCTCTTTCGAAATATGATCGCAACAAGATCTGATCATTTCTTTTGTTTTTTTAATACTTTCACCACAAGTAAAGTGATATTGCTATTAGAAAGCGGGTTTGGGGAGTAAACGTGGAAGAAAATGAGAAGTGTAACATTAGGAAGAATGCAGTAAATGACAAAATGTAACAGTCTTCAAGAAAATAGAAGATGGTGATCAAATGTTGCACACAAATTCTTAAAAATTGTAGTTATCAGGGAAACAAGAAATCGAATGTGATTGCCACATTTGGATAGTGCGAGAAAAGAAACTATTAGAGCAGAAGTGTCTTTTGAATCTAAATATTTCAGTAGCAAAACGGTGGAACCTAGTTACCAATCTTTGTGTATGCTGAAATTCATGTTATCGAGACACTACTGAAAAAATGCTCATCAGAACATTTGCGAGTCCGGTAAGTATCACTCAAATATAACAGATAACAGTTGTTTTGAATTGCTCAAACATACACTCAAATGCCTGAGTTCCGCTGGGATACAACCTTGGCAGATTCTCTGTCTTCGAGCGGAGAGAAACGTAGAAGAGCCTATGGCTCAGAGCAGAGTCTCGTCTGGGAAAGCATACAAAACCCGATCTCGCTTATCCGAGAATTTTTGCCCGGATGTAAACGCACGGATTGCCCCACGTAAGACAGACATTGTGTCAGATTCTACCTTTTCGGGGGGGGGGGAAGACTCGGTTAAATAACCCGAACAATGAAAATAATTTTAGGAAAATAATATTCCTGAGTCCGACGCTCTTCCTTATTTTAATCAACGATCTCCCAGATGAGATCAAGTGCCAAGTAGGCATCTACATAGATGACACCATAATTTACTCCCGCATCAGTAAGAAACCAGTCGTAGCGAACAAACATACTCTTGCTGCTGACCTTGAACGGGATCTACATTCTGTGAGGAATTGGGGCAAGAAGTCGCTTGTCAATTTCAATGCGTCTAAGACCAAGCTGTTGTCTGTCAATCATCACAGGCAATCTCTCCTGCCTCCCATAAGCATGGACCAAGCGACTCTTCATGAGAGCGATACACTCCGCCTCCTCGGCCTTACCCTCTCTTCTGATCTCAAAGGAAACCACTACATCTAGTCCATAGCTAAATCCACTGCTAAGAAGGTTGGGTCACTGTGTCGGGCCAGGATGTTTTTTTCGCTTGAATCCATCCTGCATATATACAAGTCAACCATTCGTCCGTGCATGGAGTACTGCTGCCATATATGGTCAGGCGCCCCTGCTGTTCACTCCAGTGTTCTCGACAGGCTCCAAAGGAGAATCAGTAATGTGGTAGGTACTGACTTGGCGGCTCGACTACAGCCACTTCCCCACCGACGAAATGTGGCCTCCCTTTGTCTGTTCTATAAATACTTTCATGGCTTCTGCTCAGACGAACTTAATTCACTGGTGCCTCCTCAACAGGTGTTTGCACGTGCAACCAGATTGGCAAGTGGGTCCCACCCATTCACAGGTTAGTCAAATGCAGACGACAATTCTACTCCTGCAGCTTTTCCCTTCGCACTTCCCGCCTGTGGAACTCGCTCCCATATTCTTGCTTTCCTGTCGGTTACAACCTCCAGGAATTTAAATGCAATGTCAATACTCATCTATTTACCACTTGACACTAGTTCTTTCTCCACCCCGTATATCCTTTCCTTTCTCTCCACCTTTGAATCTGTCGTCACACATGCATTCTCATCTTTCTATTGCTCCTTTCTAACTGGTTCGTCTTCCTCTTCACTCTTTTATAATTAATCTTTTTACACCTATGTAGCCCCCTGCATATCAGTGGCATTACCGCCTTGCTCGGGGTGAAACGATCTAAAAAAAATAAAAATAGTCGAATTCTCTAGATGCCATCGCAAGATATTGGTTTGCAATTTTTTCTTGTTTGCGGAAGTCACTTCCGGCTCTATGCTTTCAGCTAACTTTGATATTCAAAAATTTAAATCCAACTCAAATCTGTGAACATTTATCAATTAGAAAACTGCCAAATTAAACCTTCGAACACCTACCATCCCAGCCGTTGAAACATTTCATTAGCAACCAGGCCCGACGTTGCTTAACCTCGGCGATCTTTCTAGAACCGATGTTTCAATGTAATATGGCGTAGGCATAATATGTGGCAAAACAGAAAGCCAAAAGCGTAAACAAAAGAAATAAAAAACCATTAACATTTTTTTTCAAATTAAATGCCTCAAGAAAAGGCTTCTTTTCCATTTATACAACACGGAAATGTGGTTTTGTCGTCCATGCTTTCTTATTATTGGCTTATCTAACCCTGCAAAATAGCGCCTTTGTGGGCACCGGGAAATGAAAGAATTCACTTTATCACACTTCATCTAATATTAATTAATTTATCCTTTAATTAATCATGATTGCCTGGCAGTATCAAACACATAATACGGCAAAAGAAAATGTCACTTGTTCTGGCAGGAGTAATCGAACAGAGAAGCCATCTTTTTTCTCCCTCTTTTCTCGTTTGTCTTTCATGTCGCGCCTTGCATTCGCATCTCCGGCACAAAAGAGTTCTTGAAAGTTTTGTATTCTTTTCATTTTCTTTTAATTTTACTTCACTTTTCTTTTTTTTTTTCCCCACTCCGTCCACTTTTCTTCTTCATCGATCCGTAGATTTTGTGCGGGTTCGATAGAGTCCTTGAAATTTTTTGATTAATCGCCAATTTCCTCGTTCTGATTCTCTTTTAAATTCTAAAGCGAAGACTGAATTGCTATCAAAATGTTTAAATTAATAATTAGCTAGAAAACCTGTCGATTAATTTTATAGAATCAAGACGTCCTTTTAATAGACGTTCCTCTCCTCCTGTATTGCTATTCACCGTTCACTTCTGCAACAAATTAATTTAAATGTAAAACAACACACCACCCAGTGAGATAATACAAAATTATTTTGGTAATATTTGACGTATATTAAGTTCTGAGTTTTGTTGAAAAATTGTGTTGATTATTTTTGGCATTTTTCTACATTATTTACACACTTCGGACTGTTGTCTAACTGTTGCTATATTTACCACAATTCGGCCGTTTAAACGCTACAGTCTTCTTTTTTGGTTAACTATTAGAAATTTTGAACCGAACTCTTAATTTCGAACACTGAGAGACATAGTGTTCATTTCATGTTAGGTGACGCTTCCAGATGGTATGTAGATATCTTTTTTCAACTTAACACTCTAAGTTGTTTACCACTGCTGTAGTCATGTTTGGAACTACAAATCTTTGAAGAAGGCCGTAGCGCATAACGGCCAAAACGTAGTAAAGATGGCAATCCAGATGAGGTCAACAGTTTGCACAGTGTAAATAATGTAAATACTTCCTCATCTCAGAAATATAGACAAATTCCTCCTATTTTCGAAATCGGTAAATGTTTATTTAAAAATTATTATTTTATTTGCTTTGAACTTTTAGAACGTGAGTGAGCATAGATTTCGATAATTCTCTACGATTACTTTTTCTTAAACGTTTTTTTTTAAGATAATAGTTACGAATTTATATTTATCAGTGAGGGCTGCACGTAAATGCAATGCTCAGCGTAAATAGATTTTCTTGTTTTAAAAAAGAAGAATATATTTGAGGCAGTTCAGATGTAAGGATTTTTCCATTGTCGTCAAATGTACCGTCTCACTTCCATCTGGATTACTTTATGCATTCGACACACTGTCCAAATTTTCTACATAATTAATAATATTTTTGTTTAACTTTTAATCAAATTTAATCTAGGAAGAACAAAAAAAAATTAGAAGGATAATATTTGGTTGTTGCAAAAAGTTAAGACCATTCAAACTGTTGTATTTTGAAAGATCATTTTAACATATTATTCACGGTATATATTATGTGATTTTTGGGATACAGAATAATGTGGATGTGCGTTGTGGTGCAGTGGATATCGACTCGGAACGACAAATTGGGGAGCTGAGTTCGAATTCCAGTTGAATTCTTGGCATTCACTTGCGCACAAATACCGTTGGGAAAGATATTAATCCGTCTCTTCCCTCCAGTTATAGGTTAAATAACAAGACAGATTGGGTACTATAGCTTTGGCTGGAAACCAGTCTACCACAGAAAACAATGTCAACCTATTGCGGGATAATCTTCTGCCTAGTCATTCGTCGCCCAAAGACTGCATCACGTATGGCACTTAACTGAATAATGTGGGCTTTTTAATTAATTTTAACTCATTTTTAGACAGAAATATTCTTGAAACACAGAAGCACTTAATTATGATTATGACAAACAATTCTCTTTGTTTACTTTTCTTGCATGAAGTCAAACTTGGGAACAGTGCCTCCTAATCTTCTGCCAGTGTAGAGAGTTAGGTCTACAAGTGAGCGGAGAGTACGAATAGAGTTCCAGAAATTCCGTACTGTTGATGACAGCCTTGAAGATGAAGAAGGTAGAGGACGGTCTTACAGTCTTGACAACGAAAAATTTCCGGCAGTTGTTGAGCTAAATCCGCGTCAAAATGTCCGAGAAATATCTCAGACGCTTAGTGTCAGCGCTGCAACAGTCTCACTCTATTTACAGTTGGATTCTTTATGATAACCGTAAACGATCAGGTTAATAGCTTGATCGAGATCATTCCCCCAAATATTTCCCAAAGCCAAAGTTGTATCAGCAAATGATTATGATGATTTTCTAGTGACCTGCAATTGATTTTATCCACTACGGCTTTCTGAAAGACAATCAGAGAATTAATGCAGAGATTTACTGCAATCAATTAGCTGAAATGCATCCACGCCTGTAAAACGAAAAATAAGACCTGCATTGGTAAAACAAAGTTTATCACATGCTCCATATTCTCCTGATCTTTCACCCAAAGATTATCAATTTTACCCTCAAAAGCACATCTTAAATGGTAAAACCATTATGTCTAAACCAGAGGTGAAATTAGCTTTCAAAGATATTTTTGCATCACAGCCAAAACTTTTTATCAACGAGGATTAAACAATTTTGTCGATCAATGGCCGAGGTGCATAGATGCTCAAGGTTTGTATTTTGGTTAATTTCAATTTTTCTACAGTTAATTTTTCAAAAATAAAATTATGTTTCGCAAATCGACCATTATTTTTGTAACAACCTAATATTTGTTTTTATAATTATTTCACTGATAAGTATTTTGTACTTTAGCAAAGAAGGCTTAAAATATCATCAAAACGAATATTTTGTAGTTTTTATTGCCAGAATAGTGAAAATAATTAAATTTTAATTAACTCAACCATTACTGTTTTGATAAGATAGAGCAGATTTCATCTCTCCACATAAATTTATTTCAAAACCTTTTTTAATTCCAATATTGTGGAAACAATAACAACAAATTCTAGAACAGATTGTACAATGCTTCAGTCTTTCATTGTGTTATGTATACAAACGTGACAGTACCATATCAAAGTAAATGTATACATCGACAAGGTTATATCTGGAAAAGATTAATCCTATGTAGCAGTCATTTTTAGGTGCATTTCTGACAAAAATGTTTGTTTGGTCATAAATTTATGAATTATTATTGTTTACTAGTGATAAATATTTTACACCCCAACAAAATTGAAACTTCAGCAGTGCTTGACTTTTCCCAGTTATTTGTAGCCCTGTCACCCACTCATGCTTGTTGTCCAGGTTGATTATTCGAAGCATCTCGGCAGATTTTTTATATTCATTATTTTCTGACGGAGATAAGTTCTAGAAATATCCTTAATATATTTTCTATCCACAAAAATGTAGTCCGTTCTGTCTCGGAAGCATAAGTGTTTTTCTAGTATCTGTTTACTTAATATGTTTTGGTTGATCTCACCTTCGGGCCATGGTAATCTCTGTATTCATCTGTAGAACCAAATGTCTGTCGCTATCAGTTTCGTCTTTATCTATGGGAAAACTGCTTAGCATTCACTACATTATTGAAGGACAGACATGATATTTCGGCACTCACTTATTTATTTGTTTGTGACGTACTCTTTCATACTTTTTAACCATGTCTCCTCATGCAAAGAAAAAAGTCAGTAAGACACAAGGTGTTACTGAGTGTGAGAGACTAAAAATGAAGATATTATTGATGCGAGTAAACAATAAATGAAAAGGAATTAGTGAAACAGCAAATAACGAGTGTATTTGGAATTTTGAACACCAAAGTTGACTGGAAATCAGAAAGGAGTTGAAACAATCAATACTTTAAGACATTGTTGGCATTGAAATCTGTGGCATAGTATATCTGAATTTTTATATATATTAATATAAACATATTTATATTATATAAATATATATATATATATATGTGTGTGTGTGTGTGTGTGTGTGTGTGTGTATATATATATATATATGTATATATATATATATATATTGTGAATGTTTTTATGTTAACGTCTCTGTAACCTCTCTGAAGATGGCTATGTGAGCCGAAAGCTTAGAACCAAATTAATAAAAAACTTATCCAAATGTTGGAGAATTTTTGTCCTTATGTTCACCTAAAATAAAAACCAAAATACGATGTTTAGAACGGCTCATGATTCAACATAATAAACATTCATTGCCTTTTCTATTTAAGAGTATATGCTTAGAAAATTTTCTGCTGTCTCGATATACTAAATGCATAGATAGATAGATAGATAGATAGATAGATAGATAGATAGATAGATAGATAGATATGAAAAGACTTAGATAGATAGATAGATAGATAGATAGATAGATAGATAGATATGAAAAGACTTAGATAGATAGATAGATATGAAAAGACTTAGATAGATAGATAGATATGAAAAGACTTAGATAGATAGATAGATAGATAGATAGATAGATAAAGATAAATAGAAAAGACTTAGATAGATAGATAGATAGATAGATAGATAGATAGATAGATATGAAAAGACTTAGATAGATAGATAGATAGATAGATAGATAGATAGATATGAAAATATGAAAAGACTTAGATAGATATGAAAAGACTTAGATAGATAGATAGATAGATAGATAGATAGATAGATAGATAGAAAAGAAAACTTAGATAGATATGAAAAGACTTAGATAGATAGATAGATAGATAGATAGATAGATATGATATGAAATGACTTAGATAGATAGATAGATAGATAGATATACAACCTTGTAACAAAACTAACTGAAACAATACGAATGATGGCTTCTTAAGATTTTTCTTATTTTTCCTGATCAATGAAATACGATATCTCTTAGCGTTTTTTTTATATTCTGACTGCATTTGTCTTTGCGTATTTGGCTGATGGATCCAGTCTTGTTTCTTCACTTTGATAAGACGACTGACAGCTGAAAGACTGAAACCAAGATTATCCACGATCTCTCTATAATTCTTGCCATTTTGTTCGTGCATCGTTACAATTTTCGTAAGCTTCCTTTGAGTAATGGCCATCAAAGATAATGACGGTAGGACAAGCAATTTATAGTCGAAACAATAGAGTCTGGCTGTGATAAAAATCTGATGCAATCATGGATGACGCCATATTTTTCATGCCAAAAAATTTCATTATTCACCCTGAAAAGAGATTCATATTGTTGCACAACACAGCAAATGCCTGCAGTTGTTTCAATTAATTTGAACAATGGCATATATATATATATATATATATATATATATATATATATGTATGTATATATATATATATATATATATATATATATATATATATATATATATATATATATATATATATATATATATATATATATTAAGCTTCCCTGAAGATCCGTTTATGTGAAACCATGGTAGGTTTTTTGGCTTACTAGGTTAATTTACTTATTCTGCTCTGCTTACTTACTGAGCGTTTTTTGGCTATTGATTACACGTCTCTGGGTTTTTTTTTTTGGGCTACGTATTGGCTCGGTCCAAATCGCTTTGGCTGATGTTCATGTGCTTAGCTCTTTCTTTTTTTTACTATCATCTTCTTCTTCTGCGTGTATACCCGGAGGGATTTTGAAACGAGTATAGTGATAAGTTTGCATTTATATATATATATATATATATATATATATATATATATACTAACAAAATAGCAAGATCGCCAAGACCTACCGCGGTTTCGCACAACGGCTCTATAATCTTGGTTAGCAACAAGTCTACCGTAGAAAGAAACCTATTGCAGGAAAATTCTGCAGGAAAATTTTCTACCTAGTTAGTCATATCTCTTTCGAGACATGATCACCCAAGCGTGTATTACATATGACACTCAACTAACTGACTAACTAATGTGCGTTGTGGTGCATTGGATATAGGCTCGGAACGAGAAATCGGAGAGCCGAGTTCGAATTCCAGTTGCGTTCATTGAATTCACTTACGCGCAAATACCCTTGGAAATGGTAATAATCCCTCCATTCCTTCCAGTTATGAGTTAAATAACAGAACAGATTGGGTTATATAGCATTGGTTGGCAACCAGTCTACCGCATAAAGCAATGGCAACCTACTGCGAAATAATTTTCTGCCCAGTCAATCATGTCTCTTTCGAGACATGATCGCCGAAGTTCGTATCACATATGGCACTTAACTGACTAACGTGTGTGGAGGGATTATTGTCAGTTAGCGTTTATTTTATATGCTTTAGTTTGTTAATAAATATCGCGCATGTAGGGGCTATTAAATATGTTCTATTTATTAACTAAGCACACGCCTACTTAATTACGACAAAGGGTTTGTTCAGCGTTCCTTCTTTGTCGTAATTAAGTAGGCGTGTGCTTATTTTCATCGGGTTTATAAGGTATTAACGATTTAAGTAAATTTATAAGGAAAGGAATTCTATTATTTCTGTTCGGTAATATGATATTTATCATGATGATTTTCTAAACGTAGTTTATAGATGTCACAAGGCCGAAAGTATAGGCCATTCTGTGAGGATCAAACTCTTAATTGATCTGCAAGATAAGTTTGCAAGATGAATTTGCACGAGATACTAGATTAGCAACTAGATCCCACCCTTTTACAGTGAAACCAATAAAATGCAGCCGTAACTTCTACTCCAACAGTTTCTTTCCTCGCACTTCCCGACTGTGGAATTCTCTTCCAAACGATTGCTTCCCCGACGGCCACAATCTCCAGGAGTTTAAATGTAAGGTCAATAGACACCTCCTAACACACTAACCTGCTCCCATTCTATCAAGCACTCTTCCCATCTGCACGACCCTCATCCTCGCTATCCTTACTCATCTGTCACCTTTCTCCTGACATTCCCTGTGTCTATCCACTCCTTCTCTTTACCTTCCCCTATGTAGCCCCATGCGCAATAGTGGCAGTGGAATGCCTTGCTTGGGGTGAGATGATTAAAAAAAAAAAAGAAGTTTTCTAACCAGTGGTCAACGTTACGTTGCCCTCAATAACTTTTTAAGCTTTAAGAAGATGTATCACAAAGCCAAATGTCTGGAGCACCTAGTCAGTATCGAACACACTACTCAGTCAGAATTGATCTAGCTAGTCATTCTTGCTAGCTATTAGACCACGTCGAAGCGTCAATCCATATAATATTATATATGTCATACCTGGATATTATTTTGCCAGAATCTATCATGCATGTTTATAAGTGTTGTGTTATGGCTCGTGCCATGTGACATCCGGTCGCCAGGATGTATAAAAGACAATGCACATTTCGCACGAAGAGTTGTCATTATCATGGCCTTCGTGAAGTAACGCCTGCTACTGCGAAAGACTGTAAATATTGTATATACCTCTTGGTTGTACCACTCTGATAATAAAGTAGTTTATCTACATTTCACTGTGTATCTATTCCTTTCACGATACAACAGCAAGTCTAAAATTCGTCCGTGCATAGAATATTGCTGCAACATTTTTTCGATGCTGCTGTTTTGTATTTAGAGATTTTTTCTTTTTATAATCATTTCAGTCTAAGCAAAAAAATTCTAAAAAGAATCTGCAGCGTTATCGATCCTGATCTGGCATCTAGGCATTCATTTACTTTCCAACGTTTCCGTAATTTATCTTCCCTTATGATCAACTATATTTACACAGAAATTACTTTCATAGGTTTTCCATTTTGTAACCTAGATTTCTGAAATTTATGCTCACTTCTGGGACATGATTGTTCTTCTTTTATGTGCCTTCTCCTTTCAGGACGTAGGCGATCATGGCCTTCCATGTCTCCCTGTACCTGGTGGCTCTGAGCACGCTTTCTCCTGTAACATCTCGCAACCCCTGTTCTGTCATCCCTATGCTCAGGCCCTACCTAATGTTATCCACCGCTTTTCTCTGCCTCTTTTCCCTGTTAGTATCAGGTTATCCAAGCCCTCCTTCCTCATTGCATGTCCCAGGAACTTCAGTTGTCTCTTTCTGATGCTCAATATGAATTTACCTTTCGTTTCCATTCTTTCCGAAACCTCATCCTTGCTCATATCCTCGGTCCATGTTATCCGCAGCATCCTTCGCTATAACCACATTTCAGTTGCTTCAAGTTTTTTGTTCATCTTTGATAATATTGTCCAACATTCACTGCTATATTGAAGAACTGACATCACATAGAAATCTATAACTCTCTTCCTCGTTTCTAGTGAACGTTTCCTGTCTCTTAATACTTTACTCAGGAAAGCGTCCTACGCAATGCCAATTCGCCTTCGGATCACTGTGTCGCACTTTCCGTCTTCTGTTAGAACATTTCCTAGGTATTTAATTTTTTGCACCTGGTTGATTTTCGTATCCTCCACCTGTACTTAGCATTTTGGGCTGCTCTTTTTGCTGATGACCATGCATTCGGTTTTCTTGCAGTTTATTTGTAATCCTTTTTTGACACTCTCTTCAGTTAAGTGTATTGTTAAAATAACTAGATGTGACCCCAAGATTTATGATCTATGATCTTCAAGATATAAATGAAATTTCAATTGTCGCCTTCTGTCTTCTTGAATTCTGTTCTTTCCTTGACTTTTCGATTTATTTTACCCTCAGTAACACTTTGCCTGATAGTGTCACACTAGGAGTGAAATGATAAAAAATAACCATAATATAATTTTATACAATATTGTCCATAAAGTTCGTGCGCACTTAAAAGAAATGTATAACTTTACATGTATTTGCGAAAATAATAATTTGTAAAAAAATGTTTAAAAGAAGTAAATCTATATTTTTTAAAGATTTTTTGAAATTTTATTTAAGTTTCTACATGTCCTTCATCATTAGCAACACAAAGGGTAATACGATTATGCAGTTCACGGAAAACATTTGCCAACTGATTTACTGTAATGCCTGAAATCACATTAGTTGTTTTAGCTTTCAAATCTCCTAATGAACTAGGTTTGGTTGCATACACAATTGTTCACACATATCCCCATGTTTATTTTTTCCTCAGATAAAGCCATGGATCAATTTGATTCTGTAAAAATATTATTTTTACTTTGTTAACTATTGTTGCAAATTTGGTGATAAAGAATTATTAAATTACTATACTTAAAACTTTGTAACATTTTTACAGACTATTTCTATTACAAATACAACTAAAGTCGTAAAAATTTTGAAGTGCACAAGAACTTTATGGACACCCTGTATATATGTGCATAGTTTTGTTTTTTTTTTTAGATTTTTCTCAAAGATATATTCTTTTTTTATGTGTATAGTCAGAGTCCGCTCCTTAAAACGTGCATTTGTCGTAAAGATTTGAAACTTTACTTGACACTGAGAGAGAACGAATATAAAAAATAACACTTGGATTTATAACAGATCCATGATGAATAAATTTTAGAAGAATGTTTTTCTGGTGGACAGTTGCTTTCGTCTGTCTACCCTCAAATGTCTTCTAGTGCTCCCATAAGACGCCATAAATAGTAACCTTGACAACCAATGTGTAAGAGCGTGCCAAAACCGAGGAACATAATCCGAAAGTTGTCAGAAGTGAAAGAAGCGTAATGTTCCCAGGCATATGGCCGCCTGTAAGTATGTCTACTTAAGTCGAATAAGGACGGTTTGTTTGATCGTTGCCGACTCCGATACAGAATTAGAAGCGCTTTTGTGTTCTACAAATAAAACTTTTGGAATAAAATCCATTCTCGGCCAGTTTGATTAAATGCATGTCATCACCGAATGATGCTAATGGTGAGGGTTAGAAAGGTGAACCTTAACGCAGCGTTAAAACATACCAAAATGTATCGTCTATGTTCGTGTGCAAAAAAACAGAATCAATGTTTAATAACGAAGATTTTATTTTTGCCTCCAAGAATATCTTCTGTTGTCAATTGATCGATTTG
Organism: Ascarosepion bandense; assembly: GCA_037127315.1. NCBI lineage: Eukaryota > Metazoa > Mollusca > Cephalopoda > Sepiida > Sepiidae > Ascarosepion > Ascarosepion bandense. The sequence goes on along the minus strand of JBBBDQ010000324.1, from coordinate 3,443,658 downwards.
TTACGACATTTTACAGAATTCTAATCATTCTCTAACTACGCATCCATTTTTGTTTACAATTCTTGTCGTAGTGAAAGTCTCAAAAGCCACTCAAGTTAGAACCGGTAGTAGGATGTGAAGCTTATAAATTCGTTCCATCTAATTATTTGCAGAAATTTGAGGAATTGTTTTTTTATTCGTTTCTCCCTCCCTGTAGGGGACTACAGAAGATAAGAGTGAAGGGTTTCATAGGAGGAGCGTGAAGAGAAAAAAGAACCGGATACAAGGGAAGTCAGAGAATGAGCAAGGATGGGAACACTGGTGTGAAGAGAGTTGCGTGAGAGTAGAGTAAAAAATGAAGAAAAACATGATTCAAGAGGTGTTAGGGAAAGGGTAAGAAAAGTGTGGGAGTCAAGGGGATAAGAGACGGTGATTGACGTTGCATTTAAACTCTTAGAGATTATAGCTATCTGGAAAGCAAGTAAATGCAAAAGTGTTCCCCAGGCGGGCAGTGCGAGAAAATAAGTAGTAGTGGCAACTGCATTTGGTTGTTTTGACCATAAAAGGGTGGAACCTTGTTGCCAGGATAGTTGCAAGAATAGATTTTTGTAGATAGAGCACCAGGGAGCAATATTCGTCTGAGCCGAAGCCATGAAAATATTTGTAGAAAAGACAAAGGGAAGCCACCATCCGCTGATGGGAATATGGCCGGAGTTGAACCGACAAGTCGGGATCGATTACATTGCAGGTTCTCTTCTGGATCCTGTCGAGAACGCCGAGACAAATAGCAGAATAACCTACCGATGTGTGACAGTATTCAATGCATGGGTGGATGGTTGATTTGTATATGTGCAATATAGACTCAGGCGAGATAAACTTCTAGGCCCCACACAGTAACCCAACCTTACTAGCAGTAGATTTAGCTATTGATTCAATGAAGTCGTTCCACGTAATTTCGGCTGAGAATATGATGCCGAGTAGACGCGGGTATTGCTTTCGGGATGGGGTAGCTTAATCCACGCTGATCGGGGAGAAGATAAACTCTATGGTGGTTGACGGATAGCAGTTTCTTTTTGAAAGCATTAATGTTTACGAGCCTTTACTTATCCCAGTTCACCACAGATTGGAGGTCATTCTCAAGATAAACAGCGATTTTAACTTTGTCTGCCTTGTCAGATTTCTGACTGAGGAGAGAGATAATGGTGATGTCGTTTTAATTAAATGCCAACTTGGAATTTGATCACATCAGAAAGATCGTTGAAAAAGATTAGAAACAGCGTCAGGATGGAGTACTGAGAGGTACTCGCGTTCGTGTAATAGGATTTGGGGGCGTGCCCGTTAAAGAGGTACCTTCATTATGCGACTTGATAGTAACGATTGGATCAAAACAAGCAAGCCTCTACCATAGCCATGTAATTTCTGCAGAAGACCGGCTTTGGATATATGCAGGGAAACTGTTGAAGCTTCGCGTTCTTATCGAAGGACTGGTATATGTATTCAGTGATGGTCGTTAGCAAATCAGAAGTGACCTGGCAAAGTAGAAGCCGTACTGTCTGTCGGAGAATAGTTTATTGGTGTGATGTTAAACTATTTCAGCATTGATGAAAGCCTCGAACACTTTGCCGAAAATTGGTAGGAGTCTGATTGCGCGATAATTAGAGGTATCCGAAGATTCTCCTGAGTTCTTAAATACAGGAACCACAAAAGAAGACTTCAAGCATTCATAAAAATATAAACAGGGAGGCAGAAATTATAGCGTTTAGAGAGGACAGTAAAGTTCGGGGGAACATTTCTTCAAGACAATGACCAGGATTCGCTCGTCTTATTGGGTTCAAGTTTTGAAATTATCTTAGAGACCAGAGAGGGGTTATGTAATCATCCCTTAGTTGGGTATTCGTCCTAAGAGAAAAGTCGAGTGCGGATATTCCAGAGGAGTCAAATGTGGAGATGGAAAAGAATCTGGGAAAGCACTCAACATTCTCCGTTGTTGCTGTGGGGAACTCAAATTTATTGATTAAAGGAGGGATGGAAGATTTGCTGTTGTTCAGCACACATTTGCAGGACCGCCAGTAGTCTTAGGAACCGAACGTGCGAGCTGCTGTACGCTGCTTCATTCTCTCAGCAAGCAATAGCTTAGGGTCATTTAAGTTCCCCTTATGCTCATTACGAACAGAGGCAAGTAGGTGCCAATTATAGTCAGGCGCGTGGCTCCAATATAGCTGCAAGTATAGATTCCTATGGGTAATAACGGCAGAGCAAGCAGGAGGAAACCATGAGGTTTAGGACATAACATCTTGACCGGGATGACAGTATCGATGCCAGTTTTCGCTCAGGAGGAGACCTCAGAAGCACAACCCTTTACTGGCAGGCTAAATACTTTTTACCAAGGAACGTTACATGGAAAATCGTAGAACGATTCCAAATCTGCTTTTTGGTAGCAGCAAGAAATTTTGTTAGCAGGAGGTTCTTGGAGGGGGTAGTGGAGAGAATTATTAACAGAAATGACAGCATGTTCGGTGTTTGCAAGGGGGCAAAGCTACAAGGTTTTGCAAGAGTTATGGATAGAGTTGAAATAGAGGTATGGCTGAGAAGCGTGTCCTGTAGTGCTACTGGGGTATCGTGTGAAGAAATCGTAAGAGATTGAGTAATACCAAGGTTCATGGCATGAACGCTAACAAGATCAGCGAGTTTTTCAGCCATTTCGCACGGTGTGCATTAAAATCACCGAATGCAAATATGATAGCCAATGGGAGAGTAGAAGTGGCCTTATCTCTATTGTCCGAGATACTGTCTAGCATGGAGAAGTCGGTAGAGGAAGGGAAAATGTACAGAAAGATTTTAGAATTAAAAGACGGATAAGTCGTCATGGGTTACAATTGAAGTAATCCTAGCTACAAGGAGGGGTTCATTCACGTAAACCCCGACACAAATCATATGGACAGTGGAGCCCTTTCTTAAGAGCCAAGAATCGAGAAGTCTGAGGAGAGAACTGAGAGGTTACGATTCGTTTGGCAAAGCGCTAGGATGTCAGGGGATTTTCATAGCGGAAAGATTGCGCTCTGCAGAAGTTGGTACGCATACCACGGATGTTTATGAAGAAAATATTGTGTAGTTTAGGTGATTTTTTTAGCTAGTTTAGCATTATTTCTTGAGATGCTAGTGTTCATTTTTGTGTTGTTGGTGAGACGAGACCAGAAGTAGAGGTGTCCGACAGTCATTGACTGTAACGAGTGCAGGAAGGAAGCTGGCGTAGATTGGAACATAGTATGGCCCTGGAGGTGCTTGCAGGGACACCTATCCATGCACATCAAGGCACTGCAAGAACTACAATATGATGCAACTGTTTATCAGAGCAGCCGCTCTCGACACTACACAAGAGTTAGGGTTCCTAACTACAAGTCTGAATCACCAGGCATAGAAATACCAACCCGGACCCCTCAAGATAAAGAAACGTTGTCATCACATCTCACAGAAAAATTGCAGGAACACCAATATCTGAGAAGGGAAGGATAACAGGGAACCACTTCTGAAACAAGGATCAAGTGATCACCCTCTACTTCTGTTCAATAAAATTGGGAGTTTGTGAACCGGGCGATAGTACTGTCTATATACTCCAATTTTATAAAAGTAAACCTCCTGCACACGGACAGGTAACGAATTCAGTAAATAAACAATGGTGTGTCTTTTCACCGGATCTATTCAACTTGTACAGCGAGACTATACTGAGGACCCTAGATGTCATGATTTGTCATCGAAGGCCACAATTTGAACTACGTAAGGTACGGAGCTGATACAGTGCTGGTAGCAGACACGAAAAAAAATCTACAAGACCTTCTACAGAAGGTAGCTGAAAAGAATGATAAGAAAAGACAACAAATAAACTGCAAGAAAACCGAATGCATGCTCATTAGCATAAAGGGCAGCCCAAAATGTCAAATAGAGGTGAAGGATACTAAAATCAAGCAAGTACAAAAAATTAAATACCTGAGAAGTGTTCAAACAGAAGACGGAAAGTGTGACTCAGAGAATTGAAGTCGAATCGGCATGGCGAAGGAAGGATTCCATAAGTTGAGTAAACTATTTAGAAACAGGACAATTTCGCTGGAGACAAAGAAGAGAGTATTACAATGCTATGTGCTGTCAGCAGTTCAATATGGCAGTGAATGCTGGACAATATCATCGAAGATGAAGGAAAAATTTGAAGCAACTGAAATGTGGTTCTACAGAAGGATGCTGCGAATATCATGGATCGAGCATGTGAGCAATGATGAGGTTTTGAAAAGGATGGAAACGAAAAAGAAATTAATACTGAACATCAGGAAGAGACAACTAAAGTTCGTGGGACATGCAATGAGGAAGAGGTGCTTGGAGAATCTGATACAAATAGGCCAGATAGAGGGAAAAAGAGACAGTGAAAAGTAGCGAATAACATATTTGAACGACCTGATCAGGTTGATGACGAAACGAGGGTTGCGTGGTGTAACAGGAGAAAGCATGCTAAGAGCCCCCAGTGATAGGGAGATGTGGAAATCCATGATCGCCTACGTCCTGAAAAACAGGGTGCATAGAAAAAGAAGAATATATTTTTCAAGTATATACTGACTTTCCAACACCTGCTCCTTTACTTGGATTTAAATAATTCGTGAAATGTTTACAAGATTCGATTAATTATTATTTTCCTAGTTAAAATCTTTCTAAAAATTACTTCAGTTCAAAATTATTACCCAGTTATGTTTTTTGATGATTTTTGCATTATTATTTGGCTTTAAAATAATAACTTGTTAGAATCACTACACTTTCTTATAAATTCATTATTATATCATTTGTGAAATAATGCACATAAAGTCTCCATGAAAATGTGAGGCATTATTGCTTTATATGTAATTATAAAAGATGGTGAATTATTGCGCCCACAATAGTATATGGAGTATAAATAATGATTGATGGTAGACTTGAAAAATATAAAATTGTTGTGTTCGGATAAACTTTGATATTGGCTGTTTCACAAAGGTGGTTGACAGTTTCGGAAATGAGTTAACCTCAAATAAAGACAGTTTGTTTGATCGTCAACAATTCCGGTTCAGAATTTATTTTTTTTCTCTCCCAATAAAGAAAATGGAATAAAATCCATTTTCGGCCACTTTGCTGAAAGGCGTGTCTGCGCTGAAAGGGGACAAACAGTTGGGGGATAAAAAGACAAAATGGCGACTGGATGTGGGTGAGATGATAAAAAATAATGTTCCCATATATTTTTACACGTTAAAATCATCATAATGCAGCAAATTTTCTATTTCTGAACCCTTCTTATAAAGTTGTTATATTTCATGAGTCACAATTCAGTAACGTATATACAGGGTGCGATGGATGAACTGTCGTCAAAATTACGCAAAAATAAAAAATAATAATACTGTTATCTAATTTTAACAGATAAAGTTTCCAAAATTGCACAAAAACATCTTAAATACTGAAGGGTACATTTATTAAGTAAAATCGCCATTCCACCAATGCCTCCAGACCATTTCGAATTTCCTGAAACTTTTCTGATATAAGTTGGCGAATGCCGCCGTAATCCTTGCTTTCAGTTTCTTTTTAGTGTTACAAGAAATTATTTTAGTCGCTCTGTCAACAGCGCCGCACACATAAGTATCAAAATAGGTTTCTGTCGGGGGAGATAGGTCGCCAGTATTATAAAACTCAGTTACATCTAGCCATTTAAACTGTAAATTGATGGGACCCTGTTACAAATCTAGTCTTCTTCTTTTTCTATATGCCTTGTCCTTTCAGGACTTTGGCAACCATGGAATTTCATGTCTCCCTATTCCTGGTGGCTCTTAGCACACTTTCTCCTGTTACTCCATGCAACTCTCGTTCTGTCATCCACTAGCTCAAGCCCATAAATCTAGAACATAAATGTATTAAAAACTAGCAAGGTCACAAAATGAGGGCTCAGTTTATATATTGAATATAATATAGAATTGATCTCCCATTTTATACCCACATTATAATTTCTTATAAACAGTTGGCACATATCTTCTTCATATCGATCATGGCTTTTCACGTCTTCCTATCCCTGGTGGCTCTTAGCACACTTTCTCCTGTAACATCTTCCAGCCCCCGTTCTGTCATCAACCTGCTGGGACACTTCAAATATGTTTACCAATCTAGCCTTCTTCTTCTATGTGCCTTGTCCTTTCAGGACTTTGGCAACCATGAACTTCCACGTCTCCCTATCCCTGATGGCTCTTAGCACACTTTCTCCTGTAACATCTTGCAGCACCCGTTCTCTCATCAACCTGCCCGGACATTTCAAATATGTTATCCGCTGCTTTCCTCTGTCTATTTTTCCTCTATCTGGCCTATATTATCAGGTTCTCCAAGCCCCTCTTCCTTATTGCATGTCCCATGAATTTTAGTTGTCTGTTGTCTGTTAATTTCCTTTTTGTTTCCATTCTTTCCAAAACCTCTTCATTGCTCACATGCTCGATCCATGATATCCGCAACATCCTTCTGTAGAACCAAATTTCGGTTGCTTCAAGTTTTTCTTTCGTTTTTGATGATATTGTCCAGCATTCACTGCCATGTTGAAGAACTGACATGACATATCAATCTAGTACTCTCTTCTTTGCCTCTATTGAAAGTCTCCTACTGAGCGTAAATTCCGTTTCAGAATTTATCAATGATTGTCATTTTGTTCTTCTCTTATAGGCAGTGCTACTATAGGGTGCACTCGACAAAAACAAAAAGTTAAAAAAATATATATAAATTCATCTATCGCACCTTGTATATACGGTTTAGTATATAGAGATAAATATTGTTGACAAGTTCCCGCTTCAATTCACACTATTTTATGTTCTGAAAACACGAATTTTCAACACCATAAAATAAAGCAATTGAGCAGACCGTTTATGTAATGGTTGTTTGTTCGTTGTTTTATCGGAAACAGATAAGTGTAAGTGAAACATTTTAAGCGAGGCCAGAAACGATACTGTTGCCTCATAAGCGGTACACTTTGTCTTTAAACGAATACGTTTTGCACTTTCGTAAAAGCAACTCGTTGAATACAGCATGATAGTAATTTTCTTTACAAAACTTAAATTACGCACCAACAGGAAACACTTCTCCTTCAGTCAGTCAAGTGCCATAAGTGGTACAAGCCTGGGCGTTCATGACTCGAAAGAGACCTGACTGACTGCGCAAATTTTCCAGCAGTAGGTTGCCATTATTTCAGCGGTGTATGTTTGCCAAACTGAATAACTCATAGTGGGAGGAAAAAGAGATGAATTAATCACTATCGAAAAAGTATTTGGCGTAAGTGAAAGAAATGAATTCAAATGGAATTCGAATCCGGCTCCCCGGTATCTCGTTATGAGACGATATCCACTGCACCACAACGCACATTTATTTCCCCTAACCGATATTTATCTCTACTATTAATGAATGGTCTTATAGAACGTATTGTCGGTTGACAAATATTACTTTACTGAAATCGTTTCAAAGAAATGTACATTACATTGTAAGAGAGCGTAATCAATTCTGAAATCATTTCAAAGAAATGTACATTACATTGTAAGAGAGCGTAATCAATTCTGAAATCGTTTCAAAGAAATGTACATTATATTGTAAGAGAGCGTAATCTATTCTGAAATCGTTTCAAAGAAATGTACATTACATTGTAAGAGAGCGTAATCTATTCTGAAATCGTTTCAAAGAAATGTACATTACATTGTAAGAGAGCGTAATCAATTCTGAAATCGTTTCAAAGAAATGTACATTATATCGTAAGAGAGCGTAATTAACAGGATTTCTTCTTTAACAGAAAAAAATATTTATCCAGATCTATGTAAAAATTGATGTATGGTATAGCAAAAGTGTTGACTAGTACTTATTAATAATTACTTAAAAAAATATGTATGTGATTAATCGGAGGCGTCATTTAGAGATCAATGTAGAATTCTGTCTTTAAAAACTGTTTATCGCTGTTTGGACAGCTGTTGGTAAAGGGAAAGAAAAGATATTGAATTTATCTATCAAGGTTTTGATCTGAACAGCAATGCTCGGTTCCTATATCTCTAAGGCGTTTGGCAAGGTTTGGTTCTAGTTTTCACAAGCACTCTGGTTCTAGTTTTCTGGAAGAATATTTGGTGTCATCCAAGATTTTAGTGCATTAGCATATTAAAAAATACTAATTATCTTTTAACGGTTGAAATATCGATTACGCAAAGGCGTTCGACAAAATACACGACTAGGAATTGATGGAGATCCTCAGCAGGCTCGACATATTTGGGAAAGACACAAGAGTAATCAAGAATCTCTATTGGCAGCAAATTACCTGCATACGGACAGGTAACGAAGTCAGCAGATATACAAAGATGGAAAGGGGCGTAAGACAAGAATGCATCTTTTCACTGGATTAGTTCTACTTGTACAGCGAGACTATTTTGAGGACCCTAGATGTTATGCCAGGATTTGTAATCAGAGGCCACAACTTGAACAACGTAAGGTACGCAGCAGATGCAGTGTTACAGGAGAAAGTGTGCTCAGAGCCACCAGGGATAGGGAGACGTGAAAGCCATGATCGCCTACGTCCAGAAAGGACAAGGCATATAGAAGAAAAAGAATCGTATATATTATATCTATAGTATATTATCTCAAGTGTTACTTTCCAGTCTATTGCTTTCATATCACCTACTTTCTTTTTTTATCAGATCACCCCAAGCAAGGCGAAAACGCCAATCGCAGGGGGCTACGTAAGAGTTTCACTCTGGAAAAGAGAAAAACCGGAAACCACATCCTAAACAGGAAACAAGGGATGAGCCTCTTCACCTGTTCAATAGACGTGGGTGGAGTGTGAACCGGACGATAGTTTAGTCTATCTACTCCAATTGAAAAAAAAAATAAGATAAAAAAAAGAGTGAAAAGATTGGAAAAGAGAAAAACCGGAAACCACAACCTACTTACTTTAAAGCATTAAATTATAAATTCTACTCTTTATCCTGTTTTATTTTTGTTTTTTTGTTTTTGTCATTTCTCCTCGCTACAATCTTTTCACCTTCATTTGTTTTTTTTGCTGTCCTTACTTTTGCTGACTTTTCATCACTGTAAATCATTTCATCCTTTTTTGTTCATTTGCTTTCATTTTTTCCTCGCTACAGTTCTTTCATTTTCTTTTCTTCTTTTGCTATTCATTGTTTTCTTTCCTTTATCGACGCTAGTTTTCTCATTCACTTTTGTTCTTTTGACATTTGTTTCTTTTGCTATCCATTCTTCGCGATTAGTTCTTCCAATTCTTTATTATTCTTTTCCTATCTTTTCCGTTCTCTTTGCTAAAGTTTTATAATTCTTTTTCAGTTCTTCTTATTTCTTATTTGCTGTTCTTTCTCTTCGCTAAAGATTCTCGTTCTCTTTTTTTTTGTGCTTCACTCTCCACGCTATTTTTTCTATTTCTTTTTTTGCTATTTTTCTCTCCATTATGTTGCTTTTCATTCACCACGCTAATGATTTCTAAGTTTTTATTGTTAAATTGCTGTCCTCTATTATGCTGTCTATTCTCACTTTTGTCTTTTTTTTGTAGTTTTTTTTCTCTTTGCTAAAGGTTTATCATTTTCTTTTGTTCTTTGACTATCCTTCTTTTGCTGATCTTTCTCGTCATTAAATTCATCCTATTTTCGTTTGTTTTTTTGCGGAACATTCTTTTAGTGACTTTTCTCCTGGCTAAAGACTTCTTATTCACTACTAGCACTATAGCCCGGCGCTACTCGGGTGTAATGAAAGTTTTAAAACTAATTCATGGTCCTGGAGCTCAGACTCTTTGGACGTTGGCACGAAAGACTAAAAAGTAATAGTTGTTTCCAGTTAAAGCGAAACCGTAGACTGAAAGAAAAATGAATGGATGTAAGTCAAATTTTGATTTCCTGGTATCGATATCAAATAAGTTCTTTTGTCGTAAACTGAATTTTGAAGGCTAAATAAGTCCTCTGAGTAAATGGTATCATAGCTGAGACTAAGAACTACAATTATATCTACTTAAAGCCAAACCCAAAGCAAAAACTAAAATAAAAGAGCTGAAAAAAATACAGACATACAGGCAGATAAACAGACACACACACAAACATCTTGCCATATATTATATATATATATTATCAATTTTCTGCATTATTGTAAGAACTGCAACCTTGAAACTTCTGAATATCGTTTCTTATGTCTTTGTCTATGAGTGTATCAAATTTAATTAAAATCGGACCACTACTTCTATAACCCAATTTTTTCGATTATCGACACAGAACCTAGCTAAGAACATTCGCCTCAGCGAATGTTCTTAGCTAGGTAACTGTGTAAATTTTCCAAAAAATCGGTTCAGCCGTTTCGTAGTCTATCGGTAACGGACACACACACACAGACACAGTTCCATTTATAAATAAGTTTAGATTGTTCGTTTTCTGTCCCTTTATTTACTGTCCTTTCTTCTTACTAAAGTGTACACATTTTTCTTTTTGTTCTTTTGTTGTCCTTTCTTTTACATTTCTTTCTCCTCACTAAAGTTTTCTCATTCTCTTGTTATTTTTACATCATTTCTTTTGCTGTAGGTAACGGACACACACACACACGCACAGACATACACACATAGACAAAGTTCTATTCATAAATAATTTGAATTGTTCGTTTTCTCTCCTCTTATTTGCTGTCCTTTCTTCTTACTAAAGTGTACTCGTTTTTCTTGTTGTTCTTTTGTTGTCCTTTCTTTTACATTCCTTTCTCCTCACTAAAGTTTTCTCATTCTCTTGTTATTTTTATGTCATTTCTTTTTCTGTCCGTTCTGTTCATTAATGTCTTCTCTTTTTTTTACTTCCCGTCGTCTTTACTAATCTTTTCTCTTTTGTTCTGCTGCTCTCCTTTCTCAGCATGAAATTTTCTCATTTTATTTTGTTTATTTGCTATCCTTTCTTCTGTTTCTCTTTCTCTTCCATAAAGTCTTTTTATTTTGTTCGATCTATTGAAATCCTTCCATTTTCTGTTCATTTTCTGCACTAAAGTTTTGTCATTGTCTTCTGTTGTCCTTTTATTTACTGTCATTTCTCCTCGCTAATATCTTCTCATATTCGTTTTTACATTTTATATTCTTTTTCCTGGCTAAAGTCATTTATTAATTTTCTGTCATTAATTTGCTTTCCTTTCAACACACTGAAATCTTTTCATTCTCTATTGTTGCCCTTTCTTTTCTCGCCAATATATTCTCTTTCTCTTTTATCCGTTTTATGTCTTTTCTTTTGTTTTCTTTTTCATTTTGACATCCTTTCATTTGCTGTTCTTTCTTCGCACTAAATTTTTCCTATTCACTTTTGCTGTCCTTTCTTTTAATGTCCTTTCTTTTAATGTCCTTTCTCTTCGCCAATATCTTCTTAGTTCTTTTTCTGTCCATTCTTCTGTTCTTTTTCATTTTGACATCCTTTCTTTTGCTGTTATTTTTTTGCACTAAATTCTTTTTATTCACTTTTGTTGTCCTTTCTTTTAATGTTTTTTTTTCTTTTAGCCAATATCTTCTTATTCTCTTAGTTCTTTTTCTATCCATTCTTCTGGGTTTTCTTTTCATTTTGACATCCTTTCTTTTGCTGTTCTTTCTTCGCACTAAGTTCTTTTTATTCACTTTTGTTGTTTTTTCTTTTAATGTCCTTTCTCTTAGCCAATATCTTCTTATTCTCTTAGTTCTTTTTCTGCCCTTTCACCTGGCTGAAGTATTCTTAGTTGTTCTTTTCCTATTCTCATTTTGACTGTCCTTTCTACGCATTAAAATTTTCTTTTTCTTTTTCAATTTTTTTCAATTACTGTCCGTTTTCCTCGCAAATATATTTTCATTCCTTACTGTTCGTTTTCTTTCCTTTCACTTTGCTGAAGACATCTCTTTTGTTTTTTCTCTCTCATTTCCTTTGCTGTCATTTCAACATATTAAAATCTTCTCATTCTTTTTTGTCTTCCTTTCTTTTACTGCTCTTTTCTCATCGCCAAAAATTCTCAATCTTTTTTGTTCGCTTTGTTTTTTGTCCTTTCTTCTGGCTAAAATCATCTCTTTCTGTTTGTTTCTATCCTCTTTTTTTGCTGTCTTTTCTCATCGCCAATATTTTCGCATTTTCTTTTGTTCGTTTTCCGTCCTTTCTTCTAGCAAAAGTTTTCTGGGTTTTTTTTCTTTTTCTGACATTTATTTTACTGTCCTTTCTCCGCTATTAGGCCTTTTCATACTTTTTTGTTATTGTTATTGTCTCTGCCTTTGTTTTTCATTCTTCTCGCTATACTTTTCTAATTCTCTCTCACTGTCAGTAAGTTTCTTTGCCTTAATGGAATGTCGCTTTACTTGGCGTAAATAATATTAATTGACATTATCCTCCTATCAAAACAGTGTAACGTAACAAGCAAACACATTTATAATTTTTAATAATTAATTAAAAATTAAATGTAAATGCTATGTCATTCGTGATCTTTTGTCTTCTTAAACCTTGTATTTATTCTACTCTCTCTTTAATAGCTTTTCTCTCGGCCTTTTACACTCAGAGTAGCCATTTGCATTTCATGTTTCTTTGGATGACATTATTTAAAAAATATTTTTTATAATTCGTGGTGACCCTGTTTACACAACCGAATAAATAAAAGCATTATCCACTTGGAAATAAATGCAAATTACTTTGACAAGATATATAATATTAACATTCACTGCTCCCCTCAGTAACTGAGATTGCTGTTGTTGAGGAGTCACCCCTATTTACACACCCTATGGACTCTTCCATAGTATACAAATAATCCTGCTTACAGAGTTGGGGAGGGTTGTACTCTGCTATGACACTGTCAGCACTCTGCCTTCGGGTAGAGGGCGCTCTCTGCTTCCGAGCAGAGAGCAATAACCCAGTCGTGGTTCCGCCGAAGGGTAGAACCACGACTGGGCAAAAATAGACAGACATATTTTTGGCCCTGGCTATATGGCCGGGAATACCCACATTAAAATGACCATGTGTCACATCCGGCCTTGCGTGGGAAGGCTAGTAAATACAGTTGTACTCTGCTAGGACACTGTCAACACTCTGCCTTCGGGTAGAGGGCGCTCTCTGCTTCCGAGCAGAGAGCAATAACCCAGTCGTGGTTCCGCCGAAGGGTAGAACCACGACTGGGCAAAAATAGACAGACATATTTTTGGCCTCGGCTATATGGCCGGGAATACCCACATTAAAATGACCATGTGTCACATCCGGCCTTGCGTGGGAAGGCTAGTAAATACAGTTGTACTCTGCTAGGACACTGTCAACACTCTGCCTTCGGGTAGAGGGCGCTCTCTGCTTCCGAGCAGAGAGTACAACCCAGTCGTGGTTCCGCCGAAGGGTAGAACTACTGACTGGGCAAAAATAGACAGACATATTTTTGGCCCGGCTATATGGCCGGGAATACCCACATTAAAATGACCATGTGTCACATCCGGCCTTGCGTGGGAAGGCTAGTAAATACAGTTGTACTCTGCTAGGACACTGTCAACACTCTGCCTTCGGGTAGAGGGCGCTCTCTGCTTCCGAGCAGAGAGCAATAACCCAGCCGTGGTTCCGCCGAAGGGTAGAATCACGACTGGGCAAAAAATAGACAGACATTTTTTGACCGGGCCGTATAACCTGGAAATCCCAGTCATAACTGACCATATGTCACATGTTGCCCTTACTGGGAGGGACAACTAAATATAGTTGTACTCTGCTAGGACACTGTCAGCACTCTGCCTTCGGGTAGAGGGCGCTCTCTGTTTCCGAGCAGAGAGCAATAACCCAGTCGTGGTTCCGCCGAAGGGTAGAATCACGACTGGGCAAAAATAGACAGACATTTTTTGGCCGGGCCATATAGCCTGGAAATCCCAGTCATAACTGACCATGTGTCACATGTTGCCCTTACTGGGAGGGACAACTAAATATAGTTAAGTTTTTAGCCAGAGCAGCTGAACCGCTGCTCGTTGGTCAGCAAGAAATATAGACTTATTACCGGACTTACGTCTTTGTATATATTTGACTTCCAATAACCAATATTCCTGAATCTACTAACCGTATACAAATTGTATATCTTTTGTTCAATAACACTTACCTTTTCACTTCTCATATTTTTGTGTTATTGTTGTATTGTGTGGTTTTCTAAACAAGAACCAACAACAGCTGTTGATCTTACTTTTCAAGGCATGAATAGAAAATCCTATATAAACCTCTTTCTTTTAAACTTTTCTTGCAATTATCAAACTACAAACGTATACAGGAAGTCTAGCACTATATATATTTTACGAACAATTAAGACTTACTTTAAACTAGAATGTAGTGTGACATGCATAGAATAAACCATATGTGTTTAATTTTCTTCGAATTATTCTGAAATTCCTAAAGGAAAATGATTTAAGAATAGAAATGAAAGTAATTTAAATATTTAAATATGATTACTTTAGAACATTTCTTCACTCCAGTGACAAAATCATAGAAATAAAATAATAAACAAACTATAAAGTCATTTTTTCTGTCTGTCGTATTAGTGCTTAACTCTAGTCTGTTTCTTACTGATCTGATGCGTATTAAATAAATGTAAGATCTTTATTATTCTTCCATTCAATCAAAACCTCTATTGATATAGCTGAATGCATTGCTCGTAAATTCTCTTTAATTTCTCATCTCGGCTCATCCAGATTATCCCTGCCTAACATCCCATTTAAATCTGAGTCTCAGATAAGTGATATACATGTAAACCCCTTTTAAAGATTTCTGCTAAGATCTTTAGCCTAGATCCCAATAATGTATGTGGATCCGATGTTGTCCCTGTAATAATCACTGTGCTCCCGAAATGTTTCTTTTTTATAAGCGTTTCACCCCGAGCAAGGTATGTCACTGCCACTACTGAGCAGGGGGCTACATAGAGTGGAGAAAGGATGATTAAATATAGGAAATGTCAGAGGGTGGGTGGGTGATAGGCGGGTAAGGATACCGAGAATGAGGGTTGGGTAGATGAGAGTGTTCTGAAAATAATTGTGAGTTAGTGTGATTTAATAACAATAACTAATGTCGGCATGTTGGTGTTAAAGACTAGCATCCAAGTCTGCTTTAAATAAGTTGTTTTGCATGTGTACATGTTCATGTTATGATTGCACATTTTCTACTTAGTGGCATATGTTAATTACAGGTATTTGAGAGAAATTACCAAGCTTAAAATATCTACGCCACAAGTTACATGAGAGGAATTCACAGAGTTCCTTCGTGCTTAAATAATTTTTTTTTAAGCGTTTCACCCCGAGTAAGGCATGTCACTGCCACTACTGCGCAGGAGGCTACATAGGGCTACATAGAGTGGAGAAAGGATGATTAAATATAGGAAATGTCAGAGGGTGGATGATAGGCGGGTAGGGATACCGAGAATGAGGGTTGGGTAGATGAGAGTGTTCTGAGAATAATTGGGAGTTAGGGTGATAGGAGGTGTCTATTGACCCTACATTTAAACACCTGGAGATTGTAGCTGTCGGGAAAGCAGACTTGTGGAAGAGAGTGCCACAGGCGGGAAGCGCGAGAAAAGAAGCTGTTGGAGTAGAATTTACGGTTACATCTTATCTGTTTAACTGTAAAAGGGTGGGACCTAGTTGCTAATCTAGTATCTCGTGTAAATTCCTGCTTAGGCGGCACCAGTGCTGTAAGTTCTTCGGAGCAGAAGCCATGAAAGTACTTGTAGAAGAGGCACAGGGAAGCCACATCACGCCGGTGAGAGAGTGGTTGCAGCCGGTCTGCCAAATCAGTATCAACCACGTTACTCCTTTGTATTTTGTCAAGAAGCCCAAGGAGAGCAGCAGGGGCACCCGACCAGATATGGCAGCAATATTCAATACACTAGCGGATGGTAGATTTGTATATGTGCAGAATAGATTCAGGTGGGAAAAACTTCCGGGCCCTGCACAGGGAGCCGACTTTCATAGCAGCAGATTTGGCAATGGATTCGATATAGTCATTAATGCTCCCTGTTCTCTCTGAACTGTATAACTAAACGGCTCGGTGCGTCCAGCTTTCCTGTCTGCTGGAATCATTCTAGGTTGTTCCTGTTTTTAAGAACTCTGGTGAAACAACCAACCTTTTCAACTACCGGCCTATTACTTTTCTACATCTCATTAGATAACTCTTAACGGCTTTAGTCTATGCCAATCTGGGTTATCCTCTCTCATATCTGGACCTTTTTTTTCTGACAAGCAATACAGTTTTTGTTTCTCCAGCTCAACTGCGGATGTACTGACGATAATTGCTGAAATAGTTTGAGTATGTGGGTTATTCAACGCCACAAAGATGGGGTTTAAAAGTATCTTTTTAATGTTAAGTAAAATGAGAAAGTTGATTTAGTCAGATTTTAATTAAAATATTTTGTTTTTTTCTTTCTTATTTTAGAGAACTGAAAATATCTTCTAATTTTTTATTCAAAAATGTTTTGCTGAGAATAACTTTTTCCTTCAAAAATGTGTTATGGAAATAGTTGTTCTTCAAAAATTTCTTGTTGATAATATTTTTTCTTAAAAGTCTATTTTTATGTATATATTTCTATAAAAGTGTATTTTTACATTTTCATAGTGTTTTGACCCCAGTTTGGGTGTTAACTATTTACCCATAGCTGGGACCCTAACAGGTGCTACCACTCCGGGTCAGGGTAGAAAAACATCACTAAAGAGGTGGTTTCATGCTCCTCACAATCTCAAATCAGAGGCCTTGCCGCTGGATGCCGTTTGCCATCGTGTCTAGAACACACGGAAATTGTGCATTAAGCTATAGATGAAAATTATAAAACCTAAGGTGTAGCACTGGATATCTTGAAAGCATTCATCAGGGTTTGGCTTGTCTATTTTCTTCACAAGCTGAAAAATTATGGTGTCTCCGAACACACTTTTGATCAGATCTAGTATCTATCAAATCATGAAATGGAAGTTAACCTGAACGGACAGGCTTCTAGATATTTTTTGTATTGACGCGTGGGTCCCAGGGGCCCCATTCTTGGTACTACGCTATTTTAAATTTTCATGAAAGGTCTCAGCTCTTGACTTGGTATCTACGCTGATGAAATAACTATTAACACCTGCCTCGATCCTAAGGTTGATCAGTCGGCAAGGTTAAAATGGTAACGTATGTTTAAAACGACCTCAAGTCCGTCGTTAATTGAGACAAAAAGATGTATTGTTATTTTAACACCTTTAAAACTAAACTTCTCGACATTAGTCATCAATGAGACTCTCTGCCTTCAATCAGAATGGCTGATATTGGCCACCCAGAAACTAACTCGGAAGAAGCTTCTTAGCTTACATGAAGTGGTAAAACTACAGTGAATCGATAGCTTGGTGAAATATTAAGAAATTTGATTCACTGGGTCATGCGAGACAATTTTCTTTCCCGATAACCAGTTTATATATCTATAAGTCTACTATTCGTCAATGTTTCTATTTACCTCGAGTTGTTTGATAAAATATAAAAGAAGAATCTGCAATATTTTTGGTCTTGATCTGGCTGGTTAACTTCAGTCCATTTTCCTCCGCCATAAGACTGCTTATCTGTGTCTTTTCTATAAATACTTACCTGGTAAGTGTCTGGATGAGCTCTTCGCTATGATACCGTGATTTAAAAAAAACATTAAACGCAGTACTAGACTCGTATTGAGAGTTCAATAATTTCTAGTTTATCTGGTTAGGTGTAGCAGTAAATTCTATGCTAAAAACTTCTTTTCCTCACACTTCTATCTTGTGGAACTCTCTTCCAGTTCCATGCTTTCCAGTAATCTACAAGGTCAATCGCTCTCTAATGTCCTCCTGATTACTATTTCCTCTTCATGCTCATTAATAATGTTTCTGTTCTTACCCTATATCCCTTATGTTTATCAGTGCCTTCATTAGCTGACATTGGTTGATGCTGATATTAAAAAAGAATATATAATCTTGATTGTTTCATTTGTATAATAATAGCTTCTAATATTTTGTGTGTTTCAATGACGTAAATGATCAAAATTATTTCCCTAATGTTTACATATATCTGTCACATTTGGATTATTCATTCCGGTTGTTTGTGATGTAATCGTTCCTCTCACTCATTAACATGAAGCAGGCTTCTCTCCCTGAAATTAAAACACTTCGCCTCCGCGGATTAACTCTCACATCAGACCTTAAGTAGATTAACTATATAGAATCCATAGCCCAATCCGCTGCTAAAAAAGTATGTTCTCTGTGTAGGGCCAGGTAGTTTTTCCCGTCCGAAACTATCCTGCACATATACAAATCTGCCATGCGCCCGTGTATTGAATATTGCTGCCATATCTGATCGGGTGCTTCTGCTATTCACCTAGGGGACCTTGATCAAATCCAACGGAGATCCTGTAATGTGATCGATCCCAACTTGGCAGCTAGGATACAGTCGCTTTCTCACCGACGTAATGTGGCTTCTCTGTGGCTCTTCTACATATACTTCCACAGCTTCTGCTCCGATGAACTTAGCTCACTGTTGCCTCCTATATATGAATTTCCTCGAGCCACAAGATTAGCAACTAGGTTCCACCTTTTTACTGTGAAGCCCATAAATTGTAAACGCAAATTCTAGTCCATCAGCTTCTTTTCTCGCACTTCCCGCCTGTAGAATTCCCTTCCCCATATTTGCTTTCCCGACAGCTACAATCTTCAACAATTCAAATGTAAAGCCAATAGTCACCTCCTGTCTCACTAACTTACATCCTTTCTCTCATGCTTTTTTCTCTGTCCACCCCACTCATCAGTATTTTCTTCCCTTTTATACTCTTTTCCTGACACCCTATGTAGCCTGTCACTCTTTCTCATAACATTCCATCTATGTAACCCCCTTCACAACAGTGGCAGTAAAATGCCTTGCTTGGGGCCACACGATTATATATAAAAAGATGTAATTTTCTTTTAAAATTGCTTGCTAAAACAAAGTTCAAGTGTCGCTTAAGGTAGTCGGTTACTGAATAAATTGTTGTAAGGGAGAGAGAAAGCGGAATGAAATGCATATTATGAATCTGTGTGGCATAGATATTATTGACCATTGTTTTGAACAGTCGAAGCCATCCTGCATATATACAAGTCAACCATCCGTCCGTGCATGGAGTACTGCTGCCATTTATGGTCAGGTGCCCCTACCGTTCTCCTCAGTGTTCTTGACAAGCTCCAAAGGAGAGTCTGTAATGTGATAGGTACTGATCTGGCGACTCGACTGCAGCCACTTCCCCATCGTCGAAATGTGGCCTTCCTTTATGTGTTCTATAAATACTTTCATGGTTTCTGCTCGGATGAGCTTAAGTCACTGATGCCTTCTCAACAGGTGTTTACTCGTGCAACCAGACTGGCAACTGGGTCCCACCCATTCACAGTCAGGTTAGCCAAATGCAGCCAAATTCTACTCCTGCAGCTTCTTCTCTCGCACTTCCCGCCTGTGGAATTCGCTCCCGTATTCTTGCTTTCCTAACGGCTACAACCTGCAGAAATTTAAATGCAAAGTCAATACTCATCTACTAACCACTGGACTCTAGCTCTCTCCCCACCCCTGTATAACCTACCCTTTTCTCCACCTATGTATCTGTCATCGCACCTGCTTTCTATTGTTCCTTTCTAACTAGTTTGCACTCCTCACTCTTTTCTAATTAATCTTTTTACATTTATGCAACCCCTTGCACATCAGTGGCGTTTCCGCCTTGCTCGGGGTGAAATGATTAAAAAAAAAAATTTAATGTTCAGGAATAGATCCTATCATACCTCTTCTCCAAATCGTAACAATTCTGGGAAAGCAGACATCCGAGCGCAAATCACTATCAAAGGAACAGATGGAAGTGAGAATAGTGTTCAACTGCGAAAGGCTCCTAGATTAGAAGGTCTGAGCGCTAACGAGAACGTAGATTGTTGGATCATTTTCCATGTTAACAGCGATAAATATGTAAGAAGATTCTGGTGTATAGGATTCCACATATGCACGAAAATATATTAAGTTTCGATAGAAGCACATCAGTCTACGAGGTACAGTAGTTGATATATGACTAATGGAAGAATTATGTTGTATACATGTATGAATGTATTGAACTTTATGATGAAATTGAAAATATTGGTGGGATCGACAGTTTCTGGAGCTTTCTATTAAAAGTAGGTAATTAAACAATCGAACTTCGACTTTATAAAACACAAAAACAAGCAGGTAGATACATTTAACTATCTATGAAGGCATATTTGGATAGCGAAAAGTTTCTTTCATGAGTTTAATTTGGGAATTACTTTAAAAGCAAAGAAAATCGTGCAAAACTGCTATTTAATATCGATCCTACATGGCAGTAAATGTTGGACAATCTCTTCACGGATAAAGTAGAGATTGGAGGCAGCATAAGTGTGGTTTTACAGAAGGATACTAAGAATATCATAGACTGAATGCGTGATAAATGACGAAAGATACTGTTGAAATTATTTGGGTGCATAATATAGAAAAGTGGGCTTGGAGAATTTGGAACTCACAGGATATATTGAAAGCGAGATGTACGAAGAAAGGATGGGAAAGATTTACTTAACATTCTAACAAATACTGTTGATAACTACAAGGGATAAGAATTTTCTAAAGCTATGAAGCATGTGTAAGAAGCATATGTAAATGAATGACAAAAAAGAATCTGGCAGGGATAGTAAAACGAGAAATATTGTTAAGGGCTATAAAGAATAAGTCGTAGTAGGTCGCCATGATAACCTACCTGTGGAGCATATATAAATGAATGGTAAAACAAGGAGTGGAGGGATAGAAAAAAGGCAAGGATTTTGTTGTGGATACTTGTTTAGAAAGCCACACAATATAATAATAACAAAAACAGATATGAGAAGAAAAATGTAAGTATATTGAAATAAAGATATACAACGTGTACACGGTTAGTAGATTCAGGAACACTTATTAGTAGGAGTCAAATATATACAAGAAGTAATTCCGGGTAATAGTCTATATTCTTGATAACCAACGAGCGGCGGTTTAACTGCTCTGACAAACACCAACTCTAACAACAACACAACAACAGACAACTCAACTACTGTTCTCTGTAGCAAGGATTATTTGTATACCATTGAAGAGTCCATAGAGTGTATAAAATGGGGTGACTCTCCAACAGATCTTTAGGAGCTACAAAAGAAAGGAACTGGTGGAGAGCCGTGATAACTGAACTAAGGTGCATATGTAAAAGGATAGTAAAATGATAAATATTGTTTAGAGCTACAAAGGAATGGAAGTTGGAGAGAGTCATGATCGCCCACATCCTGAAGGGGCACGGCATATAGGAGGGAGAAATGAATACGGAATGCATAAAGAAAAATGAAAATCCGATAGCACTATGTTTGGTGACTGCCGTGAGCGAGAAAAAATTTCCCCATCAGAAAATCTATTATTTTATTTTTGGTTTATATGTATCACTTACCCGGCATCTCTGTCCGTTATACGGTCTTTCATTTCAATTAAACTGTCCAGTCTTTAGAGGTAATGTCTGTATATTTTTGAAGTCTCTAATACACGATGCATTTTATATCTGATCAGATGTCGAGAAATAACTTAAAAATGTTTTACTGTGTTGAAGATGTAAATCTCTTTTTGATAAATAGTTTTCAGCGTTTTGTTTTATGTTGTGAGATCACTTTTTGTCTCCATATTTTTCATGTTCACGAAGTTAACCATTAATCTTCGCCTCACATGATCAATGTTTATACACTATATGTGGTCACTTGCCATGAGCTCCTACTGGGATTAAGTTCACCCAGACCTAGGGGGTTTACGGCCATATCACGTGAAAATTAAGCAAGTTCAAATATGGTCACTAGCTAGATGGGATAAAACTGAGGAATACGAGGCGCCGTAAACTTGACTGTTTTGGTGGTCGTGTCAGGAATATCAGTATGGAATTGGAAATCAGAAAGGCTAGTTCCAGTAAGGTTTCTTGTATTCCCTTAAGCAAAAATACCTTTTGTGAATGTATGAATCCACCAATTATTCACCAGCAAGTGGTTAATTTCTAAGATTGTAAGTTACATGTGTCCCCGTGCATATATTATATATTTTTAATCGATATGCCCTCTAAAATTGCTGCAACATACATATTGATTTATCTACTATTGAACCTCTTCCATTAAGACATAGAAAAAAGGATTATCCAAACAACCGTCTATAAAAGAAGAGAAATATATATATATATCAAAACCCAACCTATCAACTATCCTCACTTCTAACAAATATTTGAATAATACAAACCTATCAGGGAATTTAAAATGTGGGAAGCCTCGCTGTTTAATTTGTAAACATTTAATAACAGACAAAACATTCTCTGTACCCAACACCAAAATAAAATTACACCCACCAAATCTTACTTGTGACAGCAAAAACATCATATACTTTCTCTTCTGCTCAATTTGCCCCAACAGTGGATATATCGGCGAATCCGGTAATAGCTTTAGATTTCGCTTCAATAATCACAAACTAAATATACGACAAAAAAATGTATGCGCCCTAATTGCAGCCCATTTTAATCAACCTGATCATACTTTAGAAAATTGCAAATGTTTACTAATAGACTCCAATTTTAGTTCTACATACACACACAGAAAGAAAGGAAAATACTGGATTTTAAAATTAAATACACACAAGCTAGGGTTAAATAGGGACTTAGGTGTGTTGAATCTTTACAAATATTTCAATAGCTAAAATTTTTTTCTCAGATATTCCAAGAAATTTTGATCTAAAACAAACAGACTTTCTCTACGAACGTGCCGCATGTTGTGAACAAACACACCACGTGATGTAAACAAAAAAATATTCGGACGCTATCGTGAAATACGTTTCTAATTCAAATTTAAAAATCACTCGTATCTGATGAAGGACCGAGGGCGGTCTGAAATATAAAATACAATAATAAAAATAAACAAATACTGTCCAAAAAAAGTACATATTTATATTCAAAACTTTTTATTAATATTCTTTCTTATATATATATATATATATATATATATATATATATATATATATATATATATATATATATATATATATATATATATATATGTGTGTGTGAGGTTAAATGAAAAGAAGACAAGAGGAAAGCTGTATTTAACTCGCCTAAGCGTTTCTTCCTGTAATATATACGAAATGAGCTTTATTCCAAATTACGTCTTTATAAATAAACAGTGTTGGCAACTATAAAAAAAAGCTCGCAAATCACTCAAAAAGTTTAACAGAATATTTTAGTTTTAGAACTCCTTCATGTGAAGTACAATATCACGAGATGTTAAAATGAAGGGAATTCAATCCTGTTAGTCTTTTTCAGTATCATATCCATAAGAAATTCTATTTATTTTAACATCTCGTGACGTGGCACTACACATGAAGGAGTTCTAAAAATAAAATATTCTGCTACTCTTTTGAATGATTTGTGAGAGTTTTTATAGTTGCCAAAGCTGTTTGTTTATAGATACCTAATTTGGAATAAATCTCAATTTGTCTTTTTGCCTTGATAAAGTCCATCACAGGATGAAACGCGTTACAAAAGTTTTATATGGAAAATTTTCCTGTTACAATGAACATTAACCATAACTGTCAAACGTTTCGTTTGAAACAAAAAAAAAAAAATACGGTAATACATAGCAACACAGTTGTGCGGTTATTTTCTGTCAACACTAGTTGTACCCCTGAAGATGATGTCGGAAAAAGATTAAAAGTATTTGGGAATTTGAGAAATAGAAACTGATATCAAATTTAAAACTTACAGCGCGTTTCTCACATATATTATATATATAATACACGAAAGATTATTCGTAAGCATGAACGGATTTTATTAAAATTAAGCAAACAAAATATTTGTAATTTATTTAATCTAGCATCTCTAAAAGACAATTTACTGCCTAAATTTACAAACACACACACACACACAAACACACGTACGTTAGTTTAATTTTGTTAGTTTAATTTCAGTTTGTCTGTAATTAATTTATCTTCCTGGTTTATTCTGTCTATGTGGTTTTTATGTTCTTATTTTTCTGTATTTTTTGGTTAGGTTTTTTTAATAAGATCATTGTATTCATTTGGGTCCATCTTATAGAAGTTCGATGTTTTGTCTGATTTAACAAATATTTTATCAGATTTGTGTATGTTGTTGACTATTGTGTCTAAGTGCTTCTGGAATTTATTTTTGTGTTTGTGGAAAGTTATTTTGTTTATGGTTTCGAACAATTCATTTACGATGTTGAGAAGTTTTTCTGTGAGGGGAGCTGTTCGTAGGTTTTTTAATCCGAATTGGAAAGAAAAAACACCCCACCCCTATCACGTCTCTGAAAACCTAGACACAGGATCAAAGTAAATTCATTAATTAGGTCCACTAACAGCAGACATGAACCAATTAAATGATAGCAACAATAAAAATGACCACTCAACAGTGCCCTCTTAGAAGTCCTAACCAAAAGATATACCCAACCGATAAAAAGATAAAACATACATTCCAACAGACAATACCATTAATCAACAATTTCACAATAACAAACCAAATTCCTCAAAAGTCTAACGATCAAATCGAGACATTCACTTAATTACCAATAACCCCAACCAACCCTCACGACTACAACGAACCAAATATAAAC
This sequence comes from Ascarosepion bandense, assembly GCA_037127315.1. Classification (NCBI taxonomy): domain Eukaryota; kingdom Metazoa; phylum Mollusca; class Cephalopoda; order Sepiida; family Sepiidae; genus Ascarosepion; species Ascarosepion bandense. Next base: position 3,419,036 of record JBBBDQ010000324.1, on the reverse strand, counting down.
AGAGAATGATTCCAAACCTTTATTTCCCATGAGAAAGTGTTTAAATTCAACCACTGAAACAAACATATGATTGTAGGAAAGAAGACATATAGAAGAAATTATGTACATGTTCTAAAACATAATTTATAATAAATATTCACTGCTCTATACATCATATATCGAGCACTGTTTTAAATTAATGTTTTGGACGGAAAAAAATTTTCTTTTTTTTCTCTCCTCCTTCTATACTCACTCGGATATATATATATATATAAAACATTTTTAACTTACAACTTTTTAGTAGTTTTTCCTATATATATAGAAACGAGTTAATTAAATTAGCATTTCATTCATGTTTATGTTCATTTATATAAAATCAACCATTTATCTAAACTTGTTGTTACTGTTTTAACCACGTAGATCCTTACAGCTAATATATATATATATATATATATATCCTTACAGCTAATATATATATATATATATATATATATATATATATATTAGCTGTAAGAATCTACGTGGTTAAAACAGTAACAGCAAGTTTAGATAAATGGTTGGTTAAATGAACATAAACATAAATGAAATTCTAATTTAATTAACTCGTTTCGTTTAAAGTTAATATCACTCTTTTAAAAAATATTGACGCACATTAAATTCGCACTCATGTGTCCAATAAAAATAGCGTTTAACGTTTCCTATAGCAACAGAAGAAAATCACCAGAATAAAAAATGGTTGATGTTTCTTTAAAGAAAACCCTAAATTCTAGGATCTAGGAAAAAAATTGAAAATTTTTTCTAAAACTCAGAATGATTCTAAATTATGATTTCTCGGAAGTTGGCGGGCATAAATTATCACGCTGAACAAATTCAAAAAAAATTCTAAAAGGAAAAATCAATTTTTCACCAAAGTATTTTCAAATGAATCAGACCTGAAGAAATGTTGATTTCTGCTATTTTCTCGTAGAATCTGATTTTACCAACAAGCTACATGTCTGCATTATTAAAACATTTTTCTTAAAAAAGTTTATGATGATGCTGGAAAAAGAAAATGTTGGTTGAAGAAATAAATCTGTGTTTTTCAGATGTACACTCATGATTCTTCTATCCTATGTTATACTTGAAGTTAGACATCTTTATAAACCGAAACACTATTTTTATTACTTTATTGTGCTAAACAATTTTTTGTCCTTACCAAAAATTCTTGTAAGCTCGTTTTGCCTTTTAAATTAAATCCCGTAATCAGGATCTAACAGATATTATTGCAAGAATATAAAAACGCATAAATAAATTAGAAATATAAAATAAAAATAATGTTTACATATCTAGATTAAATAAGTAATCTAAAGCCATAAATGTAGTGTACGTCAAGTATTTGCTCTAAAAACATTAAATAAACAGCTCTCTTCTTCAGCCACTTCTTTTAAGCCACGAGTAAACTATAAAAAGAAATGATAAAAATTAATCATGCATTTTGTTAAAATTGCTTACGCTATTCAAAATATGGCAGCATCACATTAATGTAGAAACTATCCCAATTATTGTATTTACTTATTCAACAAATATAGTAAATACGAAATAACATATATATATATATATATATATATATATATATATATATATATATATGTGTGTGTGTGTATGTGTGTGTGTGTGTGTGTGTGTGTGTGTGTGTGTGTGTGTGTGTGAGAAAAATTAAGGCAGACACTTTATTTCATGGTAAATCGGAATTTTGTTCTATTTCAGGCAAACCATCATCAGCTTCCATCTTTATTGTACAAAAGACAGAAGCTGATGATGGTTTGCCTGAAATAGGCCGACACATCTTATTTACCATGAAATAACGTGTCTGCCTTAATTTTTCTTATATTTGCTCTATATGTATTTATATACATATATCTTTAGAGCTCTCTTAGAAAGTTATCCTACCACTGTATTTACAGAATACTTCTTTGGATTCTTCTATATCTACTCCTCATGTATATATATATATATATATATATATGTGTGTGTGTGTGTGTGTGTGTGTGTGTGTGTGGTGTTAATAGGTTACCGGTAAATTTACGATGTCTAGAAAAGGTAAGAAACTGTTAGTTTTAAATTCATAAGTTAATTTCATGGTAGTTTAAATCTTATTTGGTTTAGATAAATTTATTAATAGGTTAATATTATGGGGGTAAAAAAAAGACGTCACCTATATATCTTAAGTAAGTAGAATTGCTAGGGATAATATATGAAAGAACTAGATTTTAAGACAGTATTTACATTATTCGGATTATTGACCTCATCTTTGTGGCCATTTGTACGACGTTTCGGCCGGTGTACACTCCGGCCTTCTTCAGATGCTAGTAATTTCGAACCGAACCCTTTATTACATTCACTGGGTCTATCATCCTCATTCCTTGCATAAATACCCGATTGGAAGTAATGAGTTATCTCCCTCTAACCCTGCAAGTTACTTGTTCACGTCGTACAAATTGCAATAATGATGATGACAATAGTCATAATAATGTAAATACTGTAAATACTACGTCATCTCAGAAATATAGACAAATACTAATGGATACTAAGACTTATAGAAAAAGGCAAGCAACACATCACCGATAAGAGACTCCAGGGTTAAGCGAAATTTCGAAACAAAAGTGTTGTTAAAAGAGATAGAACGATGATTAATGTATATATTTTTATAATTTGTGGATAGGTAGAGTTTGAGTTTTGAGTTAGTTTTGTTTAACGGCATATCAGCATTATTGGGCGATCTAATGACAAAATGTTAGTGTCTTAAGGTATTTTTTAATGTTTAGTTATAGTAAGAATGTTGATTTAGTCAGATTTTGATGAAATGTTTTTTTTTATTTTAGAAACTGAAAATGTTTTCTAATTTTGCTGGTAATAATTTTTTTCCTTCAAAAATGTATTATGGCAATATTTTTTTTTCCTTCGAAAATGTGTTATGGTAATATTTTTTCTTCAAAACTGTATATTATTCTATAAAAGACTATTCTTATACTTTCATAGTGTTTTAACCCCTGTTTGGGAGTTAACTATTTATCCATAGCTGGGACCCTAACAGGTGCTACCACTCCGGTTCAGGGTGAATCTTAGAACAACAGCCCTGAAGAGGTGGTTCCATGCTCCTCACAACCTCCCAATCAGATGCTTTGCTGCCGGATGAAGTTTATGGTCATACCCAGGACCTATGGATAGCTAAAGAGAGCTTTGTTTTTTTTTTTAATTTATGAAGTAGTTTCTAAGAATGTTAAAACATTGTCTAATGATACTTTTTTTTTAATCATCTCACCCCAAGCAAGGCATTCCACTGCCACTATTGCGCATGGGGTTACATAGGAGAAGGTAAAGAGAAGGAGTGGTTAGACATAGGGAATGTTAGGAGGAAGGTGACAGATGAGTAAGGATAGCGAGGATGAGGGTTGGGCAGATGGGAAGAGTGTTTGATAGAATGGGAGCAGGTTAGTGTGTTAGGAGGTGTCTATTGACCTTACATTTACTTTAATTAGAAATGATTTACTCTCTAAACTTGCCTTAGTTAAGTCAGTTAAGTTAGACATATTAATGTTTCTAATTATATGGAGTAAGTTATTTGAGTGTGTGGTATATGTAGTGCTAATGATGTGATTATTGTAGTGATAGTTCTAGTTATTTTAGTGATAGTTCTAGCTAATTGATGGGGAGCTCTGTAAATAACAGATTTAATTGAAATGTTTGGTTAATAAACATTATAAAATGTTTTAGCAAACGAGTGACGATACCATGAGGTTATCCTTACGAAACTTCGAAGTCGGCATAAACCCGTTCAAATATGTGACAACATTTTCGCATTAATGCTATCAACTCTCTATCATTGCTCCGATATCGAGCATTTTACGATAAGACATCTACTTGGCAAATTATATTTTATCAGTAAGATTACTGAGAAAAATAACAACAGAGGTGCTAAACATTATCAGAACTCAATATACACACGCACTTATCCGCTGCTATATCCGCTGCCATGAAAGTCGGTTCTCTGTGCAGGGCCCGGAAGATTTCCCGTCTG